>OY757010.1:6650452-6702841 GCA_963580285.1 Lucinisca nassula
GGGGGGGGGGGGGGCGCTTAAATCTATTTTACGTGGCCACAATCCTCGCCCTTACTTCCGTCGCGATTTAGACAAATAATTTGTTCAGTCCGCATGAAGGCCTCCTAACTCATCAGTGCAAAATCTCCGTGAACAAAAATAATCAAAGAACCACAGAGGTGAGACAACGGTGAGGACTCGACAGCAAGAAACCACTGAAATGCTGGAGCAAAAGAAAACCAACAGTTAGACTCTCGGGCATTTTAGATATATTACCCTCATGATAAAAGTTGTCATTAAAGCCCAATGGAAAAGGTGTCTGTAATAATTTAATCCATTTTAATTCAGTTCACGCCGTTAAATAATTTAAAACCTAGCTGTAGAATTTACATCGTAATATTTTTTTCCACTGGCTGTATAGAAATATCTTTAATAGAATGACCTGTACGTCTGAAGTGACGGTACAAGAAAGTGTCAGTTTTTTAGGCTTACTCATTCTACGATAATGTTCGTTAAATCGTGTTTTTAACATGCGATTAGTTTGCCCGACATACTGCATTTTACAATTTGCAGTATGTCAGGTTATCACATGTGTCAAATCCGTAGACTTACATGTCAAATCGGACATGTTAACTACAGAAAAACGTCTACCGTTTACAGACGAAGAAACGGTAGACGCAGTGCATAAATGTGAACAGCACCTGCACCTCTTAGCATTGCACTTGGAAATACTAGAATATATCCACTTCTCTTGAAAGGATTGGTATATTTCCGAAGAATGAGCGATTTGATAGGAGATTATCTAACTCTCAGATTGTTTTTAAATAAATTAGTATTATCTGCTCCAGTTAAATTAACGGAAGCGGCAGAAAACAAATTAATGGGCCTCACCAATACCGACGGCAACATAGTACTAAAATTATTAATAGAATGGGGAATCCATACAGAAGAAGCAGAAGGTAACCTAAGGGGAGATATTGTAAGTTTAAATTTATTTGTGATACTCATTTTGTTTAAAGGGGCGATACCGTCCAAACTAAATAGAAGTGGAGGCAATGATCAGGAATCGATACAATCAACCCACAGCTCCCATCAGAGGCACCAAAGGGAAAGACCATAAACATGAAACAACAGAACTTAATGGAAACACCAACACCGAAAGCCAAAAGGACAGTTACTTTCCCACAAAATGGCCAAAAGGCTATCCAAAATAAAATAACACAAGCGACACAAACACCCAAAGACAAACCATGACAAGAAATAAACCGCGACAGAAGAACCGCCTTTTGAACAGTCAGCGGAAACGAATTCCACTGGGGGGGGGGGGGGCTTAAAACGATTTTACGTGGCCACAATCCTCGCCGCCCTTCCTTCCGTCTCGATTCAGACAAATAATTTGTTCAGTCCGCATGAAGGCCTCCTAACTCATCAGTGCAACATCTCCGTGAACACAAATAATCAAACAACTACAGAGATGAAACAACGGTGAGGACTCGACAGCAAGAAACCACTGAAATGCTGGAGCAAAAGAAAACCAACAGTTAGACTCCGATAAAGCGGTATTCATACCGGTCATTTTAGTAAACAGTATACGGAAGAACTGTAAATCCTTCAAATAGAATGCGCTTCAAAAGGAAGGCGAGTATAACAAAAACCCACAAAACAGCTATGCCTATAAAAAGCCCATACATATCAAACAAGCAATTGTTAAACAACGAGATACGAACATCGGGCCAATCAAGACCTTCAACAGGTATCAAAAGGATGTCAAATTAAGGAACGATGAAAAGCAATTGTAAATGCAATTCCCTGAGGATTGGAAAAATAAGAGCATTAAATGCATGTACGGGGAAACCTTTTACAACCACCACACGGCACAAACAAAACAGCTCTGATATGCAAAATAGAAGTGGAGGCAATGATCAGGAATCGATACAATCAACCCACAGCTCCCATCAGAGACACCAAAGGGTAAGAAACACAAACTTGAAACAACAGACCTAATGGAAACAGCAATAACGGAAAACCAAAAGGACTGCTACTTTCCCACAAAATGGCCAATAGGCTATCCAAAATAAAATAATATAAGCGACACAAACACCCAAAGACAAACCATAACAAAAATACACCGCGACAGAAGAACCGCCTTGGAATGGTCAGTGGAAACGAATTCCACTGTGGGGCTTAAAACGATTTTACGTGGCCACAATCCTCGCCCTTGCTTCTGTCGCGATTTAGACAAATACTTTGTTCAGGCCGCATGAAGGCCTCCTAACTAATCAGTGCAACATCTCCGCGAAACAACTACAGAGATGAAACAACGGTGAGGACTCGACAGCAAGAAACCACTGAAATGCTGGAGCAAAAGAAAACCGACAGTTAGACTCCGATGGGCTAGACCAGAGATAGAGCATCAGGCACCAACCAACATTACCTTGAATTAGATCTCTCTAATTCTCAATAAGCCTTTACGCTAGTACCGTCGTAGAATCTGAGGCCTAACCCACCGGCGTGCAATTAAAGAGGAAAGCAAAGTTTTCAACCGTGATTGGGTTAACTACCATGCATGCAATCTGTCGTATAACATTTATGTTTTGTACCAAATCTTTTTATATCGAGGAATGATTTTACGAAATTGAGTGCTGAAATCATTGCGGTTATATATTTTTCCGAATTTATATACTATGTCACCATACAATTTGGGTTTCGATAGACCTTGTTGCAGAAGAGATTTAAGTCCAATATTGAATTTGGAATTAAATCAGAATGACGTCTATAAAATTTTGAAAAGCTTTGCGTAGTATGGTACCTATAACCCTGATTAAGAAGTTTAGCGGTTAACAATTTATTACGAGCGTTGAAGTCAGTTACATGGCTACACACTCTAGTAAATGGAATTAATTGCGAAATATAAACGCCATAGGATGGCGCACGAGGAACATCAACATCCAAAAAAGGCAATTTTACAATCTCAAAATCAAAATCATCGCGTTTATCATAAATTTTGCACGAAACAAACCCATCTACAATAGATAGATGTATATCCAAAAACGGGGCCACGGTATCAGAAGAATTTGCTTTATTTAACTGAAGTTCGGGGGGGGGGGTAAATTTGACTGATCAAACAATCGAAATAGGTATTATCAATATTTAATAAATCATCCAAATATCTAGAAGTGGAACTAAAAGCTTCAATGATTTTAGACTGGTTTTCAGCAGAAAGGGGCATGCGCAATTAGTACCCATCAGAATACCCACAACTTGTCTTAATAACTCAGTACAAAATCCTATGTAAATATTGTCAAGTAGAAAGGTGAGAGCTTCACACACTTTCTGACATGACCATAAAGTATAATTTTTATGCTCTTCAGAAGTGAAAAAAGTATTTCTTACCTTACATGCAAGATACAGGGAGTCTTCACAATGAAATGTCCATTCAGTTAAATCATTAAGTTTTTCTTTTATAAGAGTAAGAGGAAGTGTAGTGTAAATGGTTTTAAAATCATAAGTAGACAGATTTGAACACTCCATATTATCAGTTCTGTGGTGTATTCTTTGCTTCCAAAGGATAACCCTTTTATAGAACATATTTAACTTCACTACAGCTGGTGTGTGGGAATGTGTGGCGGCGGTAAAACGTCTCCCTGCCCTACATTATAGTGTAGATTATATTTTCTTGTCCTTTGGGATCATTGATTCCATTGTGTAATTTTGAAAATATCTAAGGGTCACTGATGAGGTCTAATTGGCCGAAACTAGCTAGTCTGGCCCAGAAAACATGTACACTCCATATTTTCAGTTCTGTGGTGTATTCTTTGCTTCTTAAGGATAACCCTTTTATAGAACATATTTAACTTCACTACAGCTGGTGTGTTGGAATGTGTGGCGGCGGTAAAACGTCTCCCTGCCCTACATCATAGTGTAGATTATATTTTCTTGTCCTATGGGATCATTGATTCCATTGTGTAATTTTGAAAATATCTGAGGGTCACTGATGAGGCCTAATTGGCCGAAACTAGCTAGTCTTGACCAGAAAACATGTACACTCCATATTTTCAGTTCTGTGGTGTATTCTTTGCTTCCAAAGGATAACCCTTTTATAGAACATATTGAAGCACGAAAACGTATGGATTTCAATTTATTTAAAACTTCATTAGAATTTTTTATAGACCAAAAAAAAATTTCTACCTGATCTTTCCATGACTTTGTCGCAATATTTTATCACACGTTTTTTATGGCAGTCAAACATGAAGTTAATAATTTGGAGAGATCAGTGGTGGTACAAGAGCTTGAATATGCAATAAACCGTGCTTTGTATGGTCTTTTGTGAAGTTTAGGTAACCAATATAACGTAGGAAGCTTGTCTGGGCCTTCTGTAACACAGACAGCAAACTTGGTGGCTGCATGAAAATGTGGTCATCAACTAAAGCCCTCTCTACAGCTAAAGGCTGAAGTTCATAAGCCTTAGTACCACCAAGTTCTTGCTGAAGAGTGTTAACATAGTGAGGCCGTCATTGTTAGCGGCCTTATCAGCTGGAGCCAAAACAAACTTCCTATGAAACTCTTGAATACCTAGTTTAAGGTGACGTAAAGACGTCTTAGGTTTAGGAGGTAATAAGTTCGTATTTTGCGAATAAAAAGAAATGCGTTTGTTCACTAATTTCAGAATGCTAAGTTTCCATCCCTTAAGAGCTTTATGCTCAACATACTCTCGTTTACACCATCGATTACCAAATTCATTCAAGGCAGCAGCGATTTCATCTCTACATTTATTGCAATCAATTTTAGAAGGAAATCGATATTTCGGTCCTTTAGATATTATATTGCGTATCCTAGAATCAGGAATAATTTTTAAATTGCCAGTAATAATATGACCAGCAGCAGGATAGCAATACACTGAATTTTTTACAATCACATGTATCGGGAGTGTTAGTGTCAATATCAAGATCAGAAACAAGTTTATTGAAATTAAAAATGATAGATCTTACAGGTTTATTGTATTTATAGCAAATTATGGGTGTTTCAGTATTTTGAAAATAAGCAGGATTTTTTTTCAGCAAAAATTTAGCATATTTTCCATATTTAATGATCAAAGTTTTAAAGATTCGTTAACTAATGACGTCGTTAGTTTTGAACAACTGGTCCCTGATTTCCTATGTTAAACGTAGATTGTTGGTACTTATTGAAGCGGTTCTAACGAGTATCCATAATCTTTATTTGGAGCAGGAATAAGAAAAAATATCAGTCTTAGCAATGAAAGATAAGGAGGCCTTAAAATGCCCTGGTTTAACAATTTCTCCTTGCTCCTGATTTCTTCTTATGTGATACTAGATTTCCGAACTTTATCTTTCACTGATCAAGTTGACACAGAAATGAATGGAGACAAGATGACTGCTATATATAGCACAAGTATTGCTTACTCTTTCCAAGACACCATACGATGTCTTCTTCAGGTTCTTATTTTATTCAGTACCCCGACTTTTGCCGTCTTTCTGACACAGCTGTTGAAATGGTTTATCACCTACTTCTGTTCAAAGTCATGTGAACACGAGCGACCAGCAAGGCTTAGACCAGCCTGTGTATTCGCAAAATTTAATTAGAGCCCTTACTGTCCGATACATACATATGTAGCCCAGTCTTTCCGTGTGAATTATATTTAACTTACAAACACACCGGCTGACACTCGTCGTTACTGGTCGCAAGACCCTGAAGACACTTTTTCTCATGACGCGACCAAATCTGAATCATAGCATAGACAGCACTAGTGGGTCGACTGTCTCTGAGTGTAGGTTGAAAAATAGTCTTTAACTTGGATTTTTTTGCCCAGGAAGAATGGAACGAGTCGAACTGTTTCGTAAATTGTGTGGTAGGGCTTGAGATATCATTTCATTTCAGTGTCGGGTAAAAGTCCATCAGAATGGGAAGCAACGTCCCCAAAATTACCCGAAGGATTAAAACCTCAAACAAAACTTGGAATTTGTTCAATTTCAGTTCTTGCGACTCTTTACTTTACTGCTTATTAAATAGAAGTGAAGTCAATGATCAGGAATCGATACAATTAACCCACACCTCCCATCAGCAATAAGACTCAATTCCTTCCTGCTGATATGGTGCCTTGCTGCTAATACGGTGCCCTCCTGCTGATATGGTGCCAGCAGTTGCAGTTATAGATATTTTGTTAAGAGTTGCCTAGAATCGTACTTCACAGTGTCTAACCATGCATATTTCAGATAGTGTCGGGTGTTTTTTTCTTTGTTTGGTTTTGGTTTTACGGCCCTTTCAAGATTATTTCACTCATATCAGAATTGTATGATAACCGGAGTCCCCGTTTGATTTGATGTTTAACGTCTCCGTCAACACTATAAAGGTCATTTTGGAGACTTTTACCCCACATTGAGATGAAATAACATCTCAAGCCCTGTCGCCCAATGAAACCAATATGGTTTATAAGCATGGACGGCTCGACTCGCACCACTTTGCCTGGGCAGGCTTAGATCCTCTGAGCTGTTTACCAGTACACGTGTGCGGTCGGATTCAGCTCTGCGTGGACGAATCATGCAGCCCATTTTTTCCTTCAAGCCCCGATGGGCGGGGGCCGCATCGAGGAGGTGAAACTGCTGAAGACGTATAAAAACTGATAAGTTCTGCATTACACATTCAGACCTCACCCAGGGCTCACTGCCTCAGTCATAACTGATGGATAAGTTCAACTAACCCAGACGTACCTGGTTACTCGATGCAACTGCGACTGCCATGGCAACTGCCACACAAATACTTTATATGTCGGTGCCGGAGCATTCTACATATCTGCTGGCTCGGCGCCACTGCCTCCGACATAACAGCTGATTCGGGGCCTAAGCCACAGACGTGCTTGCTGGCTCGATACTGCTGCCTCACACATAACTGCAGGGTCGCTGCCATATGCTAAGACATGACGCTGGCTCGGTTCCACTGCCTCAGACATAACTGCTGATTCGGTGCCTAAGCCACGGTCGTGCCTGCTGCCTCGGTGCCATTGCCTCAGGCATGCCTGCTGGCTCGGTTCCACTGCCTCAGACATACCTGCAGGATCGTTGCCATTGGCTCAGACATTCCCGTTGGCTCAATGTCACCGCCTCAGACATAACCGATGGATCAGTGCTTCTGCCTCAGGGGTACCTGGTTGCTTGATGCCACTGCGACTGACTTGCAAATAGACTTAGTGCCACTGCCACCAAAATATTGGATTGGATGGATCGTTGCCAAGGCATCAGACATATATGCTGTCTCAAAAGTCACTACCTCGGATATGCCTGCTGGCTCGTGCCACTGCATCAGACTTAACTTCTGATTCCTTACCCAAATCACAGACGCGCCTGTTTGCTCGGTCCCGCTGCTTCAGAAATAACTGCTGATCCCGTTCCTAAGCCACAGACGTACCTGCTGGCTCGGTGCCACTTCCATATGCATGCCTGCTGGCTCGGTTCCACTGCCTCAGACATACCTGCGGGGTCGTTGTCACTGCCTCGGTGCCAAGGCATCAGACATATCTGCTGCCTCAAAGTCACTGTCTCGGGCATGCCTGCTGACTCGGTGCCACTGCATCAGACATAACTTCTGATTCCTTGCCTAAATCACAGACGTGCCTGCAGGCCCGATGCCATTGCCTCTGATACAACTGCTGATTCCGTGGCTAAACCAAAGACGCACGTGCTGCATCTGTCCCGCTGCCTCTATTATAACTTCTGATTCATTGTCTAAGCCATAGACGCGCCTGCTGGCTCGGTCCCGTTTGCTAAGATATAACTACTGATTCGGTGCCTAAGCCATAGACGTGGCTGCTAGCTCAGTGTCGCTGCCTCAGACATAACTGCTGATGCGGTGCTATACCACAGACGTGCCAGATGGCTCGGTGCCACTTCCACAGGCATGTCTGCAGGCTCGGTTTCACTGCTTTAGAGATACCTGCAGGGTCAGTGTCAATCGCTGTCTCAGTGCCGCTGCCTCAGGCTATACCGAAGGATCTGTGCCACTGCCTCAAACAAATCTGGTTGCTCGATGCCACTGTGGCTGTCATGCCTAATGAATTAGTTTTACACAGATCCATTATGGATCGGTGGCAGGGCATCAGACATGTCTGCTGGCTCACAGCCACTGCCTCAGAAGTCCTGCTGGCCGCGTGCCACTGCCTCAGACATAATTACTGATTCAGTGCCTAAGCCACAGACGTTCTTGCTGGCTCGGTGTCGCTGCTCAGACATGACTGGTGATTCAGTGCCTAAGCCACAGACGCGCCTGCTGGCTCGGACCCGCTGCCTCAGATATAACTGCTTATTCGTTGCCTAAGCCACAGACATCATACTGGCTCGGTTCCTGTGCCTGAGACGTAACTGCTGATTCAGTGCCTAAGCCACAGACGTGCCTATTGACTCGACCACATGCATGTCTGCTGGCCTGGTCCTACTGTTTTAGAGATAAATGCAGGGTTGTTGCCACTGGCTTGAAGGATCAGTGCGACTGCTATGCCTAATGACTAAGTGTCACTGTAACACAAATACTCTATGAATCGGTGGCAAGGCAAGACATGTCAGCAGTCATGTGTGAGGCAGGGTCGTTGCCTCTTTCTCAGACATGCCCGCTGGCTCAGACATGCCTGAATCCTTTCCTAAACCACAGGCGCGCCTGCTGGCTCGGACACGCTGCCTCAGATGAAACTATGATTCGGTGCCTACGCCACAGATGTGCCTGCTGGCTCGGTGCCGCTGTCTCAGATATAACTGCTGATTCGTTGCCTAAGCCATAGACGTACCTGCTGGCTCGGTGCCGCTACGTCAGACATAACTGCAGATTCGGTGCCCAAGCCACAGACGTACCTACTGGCTCGGTGCCACATCCATAGGTATGCCTGCATGCTCGATTCCACTGCCTCTGAGATAGCTGCAGGGTCGTTGTCACTCGCTGAGACAAGCCTGCTGTCCCAGAGCCAATGCCGCAGGCTAAACTGATGGATCTGTGTCACAGCCTCAAATGTATCTTGTTGCTCGATGCTACTGTGGCTGTCATGCCTAATTATTTAGTGTCACTGACACACACTCACTTTATTGATCGGCGACAGGACATCAGACATGTCAGCTGGCACATAGTCACTGCTTCAGAAGGCCTGATGACTGTGTACCACCGCCTCAGACATAACTGCTGACTCGGTGCCTAAGCCATAGACGTGTCTGCTGGCTCGGTGCTGCTGCCTCATACATGGCTGCTGAATCGGTGCCTAAGCCACAGACGCGCCGTTCGGCTCGGACTCGGTACCTCAGTCATAACTGCGTATTCCGTGTCTAAACAACAGATGCGGCTGCTGACTCGGCCACGCTGCTTCAGATATAACTGCTGATTCGGTGCCTCAGATGTAGATTTGCCTGCTGGCTCGGTGCCTCTGCCTGGGAGATAACTGCTGATTAAGTGCTTAAGCCACAGACGTGTCTGCTGGCTCGGTGCAACTTCCACATGCATGCATGTTGGCTCGGTTCCACTGCCTCAGAGATACCGCAGGGTTGTTGTCACTTGTTGAGACATTCTCCCTGTCTCAGTGCCACTGACTAATGCTAAACTGATGGATCAGTGCCATTTCCCCAGATGTATCTGGTTGCTCGATGCCACTGCGGCCGTCATGGCAAATGACAAAGTACCACTGCCACACAAGTACTTTCTGGATCGGTGGCAAAGCATCAAACATGCCTGAAGGCGGAATGTCACTGGCTAGGACATGCCTGCTAGCTCGGTGCTACTGCCTCCGCATTAACAGCTGAAACGGTGCATGCTGACTAGCCACTCACATTACTGCATGGTCGTTGCCACTGGCTAAGATATGCCCGCTGGCTCGTTTCCACTGCCTTAGAGTTAACTGCTGATTCAGTGCCTAAGCCAAAGTCATGCCTGCTGCATCGGTGCTGCTGCCTCAGGCATGCCTGCTGGCTCGGTTCCATTGCCTCAGACATATCAGCAGGATCGCTGGACCGCTGACTAAGTGTCACTGCCTCAGACATAACCTAAGACTCAGTGCTTTTTCCACAGGCGTACGTGGTTTCTCGATGCCACTGCGACTGACAAGCCAATATATTTAATGCCACTGCCACCCAAATACTTAATGGTTCGGTGCCAAAGCAGCAGACATAGCTGCTTGCTGCAGACAGTCACTTCCTCAATTAGGCCTGCTGGATCGGTGCCACAGTCTAATGCAAAGTGCTGATTTGGTGCCTAAGCCACGCCACAGACGGGCCTGCTGGCTAGGTGCAACTGCCTTAGGCATGCCTGCTGGCTCGGTCCAGCTGCCTCAGATATACCTGTTGTGTTTTTGCCAATGGCTCAGGCATGCCCGTTGGCCCAGTGCCACTGCTTCGGACATAAATGATGGATGAGTGCCCCTGACGTACTTGGTTGCTCGTTTGTCATGCCAAATTACTTACTGCCACTACAACACAAGAGTACTTTATTGCCCGGTACCAACGCATCAGGCATGTCTACTTGCTGAACGTCACTGCCTCGGACATGCCTGCTGGCTCGGAAACTCTGCCTCAGACAAAACTGCTTATTCGGAGCTTAAACCACAGACGCACCTGCTGGCTCGGTACCGCTGCCTCAGGCATAGCTGCTGATTCAGTACAAAAGCCAAAGACATGCATGCGCGCCTGTTGGCTAGGTACCGCTGCCTAAGGTATAACTGCTGGTTTGGTGCCAAAGCCGAAGTCATGCCTCTTAGCTAGGTGCCACTGCTGTAGGCATACCTGCCGGCTCGGTTCCATTGCCTCAAACATACTTGCAGTGTCTTTGCCACTGGTTCAGACATGCCCGCTGGCTCAGTGCGACAGTCTCAGACTTACTGGTGGACCATTGTCAATGCCTCAGACGTATCTGGCTGCTCGACGCCATTGCGTTTGTATGACGTAACCCGCGCCATAAAGTGGGCTTTAACCACAATTGTATAGTTTTACATTCTACATAACTGCTGATTCGGTACCTAAGCCTTTATGAATCGGTGGCAAGGCAAGACATGTTAACAGTTATGTCTAAGGCAGGGTCGTTGCCACTTGCTCAGACATTCCCGTTGGATCAGTGTCAATGCCTCAGACGTACATGGCTGCTCGATACTATTACGTTTTTCATGCCACACCAAATTTAATACTTTATGATTCGGTGCCAAGGCATCAGACATCATCTGCTGCCTCAAAGTCGCTGACTCGGACATGCCTGCTGACTCGGTCCAGCTGCCTCTGACATAACTGCTGATTGGGTGCCTTAGCCACATACATGTCTGCTGGCTCGATGCCACTGCCTCAGCTAGGTCTGCTGGATCGGTTTCACTGCCTCAGACATATCTGCAGGGTAGTTGTCACCGGCTCGATGCGAAGACATCGGACATATCTCCTGCCTCAAAGTCTTGTCCTCGGTCATGGCTGCTGACTCGGCGTCACTGTATGAGAGATAACTTACGTAAATCACAGACACACCTGGTGGCTCAGTCCCGCTGCCTCAGACATAATCGCTGGTTCCATGCCGATGCCACAGACGTGCCTGCTGCCTCTGTCCCGCTGCCTCAGTCATAACCGCTGATTCATTGTCTACACCACAGACACGCAGGCTGGATCGGCACCTCTGGCTCGGTGTTGCTGCCTCAGATTAAGCCATAGACGTGCCTGCTGCCTCAGACATAACTGTTGAATGGGTGCCTAAGCCACAGATGTGTCTGCTGGTTTGGTGCCACTACTCAAGCATACCTACAGGCTCCGTTCCACTGCCTCCGAGATACCTGCAGGGTCGTTGACCCTCGCTGAGATAAGCCAAGCCCACTGCTCCTGGCTTAACTAATGGATCTATGCCACGGCCTCAAACGTATCTGTTTGCTCGATGTCATTGTGACTGTCATGCCTAACGACTTAGTGTCACTGCCATACAAATAATTTAATGATCGGTGGCAGGGCATCAGGCATGACTGCTGGCTCACAGTCATTGCCTTGTGACTGCTGATTCGGTGCTTAAGCCACAGACACGCCTGCTGGCTCGGACCAGCAGCCTCAGTAATAACTGCTTATTCCTTGCCAAACTTGCTGGCTCGGTCCCGCTGCCTCAGATATAACCGCTGATTTGGTGCCTAAACCACAGGCTTGCCTGCTGGCTCGGTGCCTCTGCCTGAGTCATAACTGCAGAATCAGAGCCTAAGCCACAGACCTGCCTGTCGGCTCGGTGCCACATCCACACGCATGCCTGCTTGCTCGGTTCCACTGCCTCAGAGATACCTGCAGGGTCGTTGTCACTGACTCAGTGCCACTGTCTGATTCTAAACTGACTGATATGTGCCACTGCCTCAAACGTACCTGGTTGCACTGCCACTCAAATACTTTATAGATCGGTGGCATGGCATCATACATGTCTGCTAGAGGAAGGTCACTGCCTCGGGCAAGCCTGCTAGCTCGTTGCCACCACCTTCGAAATAACTGCTGATTCGGTGCAATCGCCACCGAAGTGCCTGCTTGTTCGATGCTGCTGCCACATGCAAACTGCAAGGTCTTACCTACTCGTTAGGACATGCCCGCTGGCTCGGATACACTGTCTCAGACATAACTACTGATTCGGTGCCACAGTCATGCCGGCTGCCTCGCCGCCACTGCCTCCGGCATGCCTGCTGGCTCTGTTCAATTGCCTCAGACATACCTGTAGGATCCTTGCCGCTGGTTCAGTGCCACTGCCTCGGACAAAAAACCGATGGTTCAATGATTCTGCTTCAGGCGTACCTGGTTGCTTGATGCCACTGCGACATAAAAACAGACTTAGTGCCACTGCCACCAAAATACTTTATGGATCGGTGCAAAAGCATCAGACACGCATGCTTGCTCAAAGTCACTGCCTCAAACAGGCCTGCTGGCTCGGTGCCACAGCCTAATACATAAATGCTGATTCGGTGCCTACGCCACAGACGTTCCTCCTGGTAAGGTGCAACTGCCTAAGGCATGCCTGCTGGCTCAGTTCAGGCATACCTCCAGTGTCGTTGCCAATGACTCAGATATGCCTGTACTGCCTCAGACATAACTGATGGATCAGCGCCACTGCCTCATAATTCGCTGCCTCGGGCATGCCTGCTGGCTCGGAGCCACTGCCTCAGACATAACTGCTTATTCAGAGCCTAAACCATAGACACGCCTGCTCGGTCGGTGCCGCTGCCTTTGGCACATCTTCTGATTCGGTGCCTAAGCTAAAGAGATGTATGCTAGTAAGGTGCCACTGCCACAGACTTGCCTGTCGGCACGGTTCCATTGCCTTAGACATACCTGTGGCTCGTTGCTACTGGCTCAGGCATGCGCGCTGGCTAAGTGCGACAGCTTCAGATATAACTGATGGATCAGTGCCAATGCCTCAGAGGTACCAGGCTGCTCGATGCCATTGCGTTTGCCATGTCACATAAATAATCAATGGTTTGGTGCCATTACTGCTGAATCGGCGCCTGATCCACAGGCGCGCCTGCTGCATCTGTAAGGTTGTCTCAGTCATAACTGCTAATTCCGCGCCTTAAGCATAGACGCGCCTGCTGGCTTGGTCCCGCTTCCTCCAGTGCATAAGCAATAGACATGCCCGCTGGCTCGGTTTCGCTGACTCACATATAACTGCTGATTCTGTGCCTAAGCCATAGACGTGCATGCTGGCTCGGTGCCGCTGCCTCCGACATAACTGCTGATTCGGTGCCTAAGCCACAAACCTGCCTGCTGGCTCTGTGCTACTTCCAAAGGAATGTCTGAAGCAGTGGCGTCTAGCTAGCAGGCATGTCTATGGCTAAGGCACCAAATCAACAAATATACATTTGGCAGCGGCACCGATCCAGCAGGCGCATCTGTGGTTTAAGTTCCAAATCAGCTGTTTTGTCTGAGGCAGGCATATCCGAGGCAGTGACGTTGAGCAAGCAGACTTGTATAACGTCTTGCCCTGCAGGCGTGTCTGTGGCTTAGGCACCGAATCCGCTGTTTTGTCCGTGGCAGTGGCTCTGAGCCAGCAAGCATGTACAGTAGGCACAGTGACGATGAGCAATCACACATGTCTAATGCCTTGTCCAGTCGGCCCATCTGAGGCTTAAGCGCGTCTATAATTCGGTACCCCTGCCTCAGTCAGAACTGCTTATTCAGAGCATAAACCACAGTCGCATCTACTCGGTCGGTGCCGCTGCCTTTAGCACAGCTGCTGATTCGGTGCCTAAGCTAAAGAGATATATGCTTGATAGGTGTTACTGCGGCAGACATGCCTGTCGGCACGGTTCCATTGCCTTAGACATACCTGCGGGCTCGTTGCTACTGGCTCAGACATGCGCAATGGTTCTGTGCGACAGCTTGGATAACTGCCAATGCCCAAGAGGTACCTGGCTGCTCGATGCCATTGCGTTTGTATTGTCACTTAAATAATCAATGGTTTGGTGCCATTACTGCTGGTTCGGTGCCTAAACCACAGACGCGCCTGCTGCCTCTAAACCGTTGTCTCAGTCATAACTGCTAATTCCTTGCCTAAACCATAGACGCGCCTGCTGGCTCGGTCCCGCTTTCTCCAGTGCCTAAGCAATAGACATGCCTGCTGGCTCGGTTCCGCTGCCTCAGATATAACTGCTGATTCGGTGCCTAAGCCATAGACGTGCATGCTGGCTCGGTGCCGCTGCCTCCGACATAACAGCTGATTCGGTGCCTAAGCCACAGACGTGCCTGCTGGCTCTGCGCCACTTCCAATTGAATGTTTGAAGCAGTGGCGCCTAGCTAGCAGGCATGGCTATGGCTAAGGCACCAAATCAACAGATATGCCTGCGGCAGCGGCCCCGATCCAGCATGCGCATCTGTGGTTTAAGTTCCAAATCAGCTGTTTTATCTGTGCCAGTGGCTCCGAGCCAGCAGACATGTTATTCAGAGCCTAAACCACAGACGCGCCTGCTCGGTCGACGCCGCTGCCTTTGGCACAGCTGCTGATCCGGTGCCTAAACTAACGAGATTCATGCTAGTTATGTGCCACTGCCACAGACATGCCTGTCGGCACGGTTCCATTGCCTTAGACATACCTGCAGGCTCGTTGCTACTGGCTCAGTCTTGTGCGCTGGCTCCGTGCGACAGCTTCAGATATAATTGATGGATCAGTGCCAATGCCTCAGAGGTACCTGCCTGCTCGATGCCATTGCGGTTGTCATGTCACATAAATAATCAGTGGTTTGGTGCCATTACTGCAGGTCCGGTGCCTAAACCACAGACGCCCCTGCTGCCTCTTATACCGTTGTCTCAGAAATAACTGCTTATTCCTTCCATAAACCATAGACGCGCCTGCTGGCTCGGTCCCGCTTTCTCCAGTGCCTAAGCAATAGACATGCCTGCTGGCTCGGTTCCGCTGCCTCAGATATAACTGCTGATTCGGTGCCTAAGCCATAGACGTGCATGCTGGCTCGGTGCCGCTGCCTCCGACATAACTGTTGATTCGGTGCCTATGCCATAGACCTGTCTGCTGGATCTTTGCCACTTCCAAAGGAATGTCTGAAGCAGTGGCGCCTAGCTGGCATGCATGTCATGGCTTAAGCACCAAATCAACAGATATGCCTGCGGCAGCGGCAACGATCCAGCAGGCGCATCTGTGGTTTAAGTTCCAAATCAGCTCTTTTGTAGGAGGCAGGCATTTCCGAAACAGTGACGTTGAGGAAGCAGACATGTATAACGTCTTGCCCAGCAGGCGTATCTGTGGCTTAGGCACCGAATCAGCTGTTTTGTCTGTGGCAGTGGCTCCGAGCCAGCAGGCATGTTTGAGGCAGTGACTTTGAGCAAGCACACATGTCTAATGCCTTGTCCAGTCGGCCAGTCTGAGGCTTAGTCGCGTCTATAATGCGGTCCCGCTGCCTCAGACAGAACAGGTTATTCAGAGCCTAAACCACAGACGCGCCTGCTCGGTCGGTGCCGCTGCCTTTGGCACAGCTGCTGATCCGGTGCCTAAGCTAACAAGATTCATGCTAGTTAGGTGCCACTGCCAAGACATGCCTGTCGGCACGGTTCCATTGCCTTAGACATACCTGCGGGCTCGTTGCTACTGGCTCAGTCTTGCGCGCTGGCTCCGTGCGACAGCTTCAGATATAATTGATGGATCAGTGCCAATGCCTCAGAGGTACCTGCCTGCTCGATGCCATTGCGTTTGTCATGTCACATAAATAAACAGTGGTTTGGTGCCATTACTGCAGATTCGGTGCCTAAACCACAGACGCACCTGCTGCCTCTATACCGTTGTCTCAGACATAACTGCTAATTCCTTGCATAAACCATAGACGCGCCTGCTGGCTCGGTCCTGCTTCCTCCAGTGCCTAAGCAATAGTCATTCCTGCTGGCTCGGTTCTGCTGCCTCAGATACAACTGCTGATTCGGTGCCTAAGCCAAAGACGTGCATGCTGGCTCGGTGCCGCTGCCTCCGACATAACTGTTGATTCAGTGTCTAAGCCATAGACCTGTCTGCTGGATCTTTGCCACTTCCAAAGGAATGTCTGAAGCAGTGGCGCCTAGCTAGCAGGCATGTCTATAGCTTAGGCACCAAATCAACAGATATGCCTGCGGCAGCGGCAACGATCCAGTAGACGCATGTGTGGTTTAAGTTCCAAATCAGCTCTTTTGTAGGAGGCAGGCATTTCCGAGGCAGTGACGTTGAGCAAGGAGACATCTTGCAGAGCAGGCGTGTCTGTGGCTTAGGCACCGAATCAGCTGTTTTGTCTGTGGCAGTGGCTCCTAGCCAGCAGGCATGTTTGATGCAGTGACTGTGAGCAAGCAAAAATGTCTAATGCCTTGTCCAGTCGGCCCATTTGAGGCTTAGGAGCGTCTATAATTCGGTGCCGCTGCCTCAGACAGAACTGCTTATTCAGATCCTAAACCACATACGCGCATGCTCGGTCGGTGCCGCTGCCTTTCGCACAGCTGCTGATCCGGTGCGCGCTGGCTCGGTGTGACAGCTTCAGATATAAGTGATGGATCAGTTTGTCTCAGTCATAACTGTGCGCGCTGGCTCGGTGTGACAGCTTCAGATATAAGTGATGTTGCGCGCTGGCTCGGTGTGACAGCTTCAGATATAAGTGATGGATCAGTTTGTCTCAGTCATAACTGCTCATACATTGCCTAAACCATAGACGCGCCTTCTGGCTCGGTCCCGCTTCCTACAGTGCCTCAGCAATATACATGCCTGCTGGCTCGGTTCCGTTGCCTCAGATAAAACTGCTGTTTCGGTGCCTAAGCCACAGGCCTGCCTGCTTGCTCTGTACCACTTCCAAAGGAATGTCTGAAGCAGCGGCGCCTATCTAGCAGGCTTGTCTATGGCTTACGCACCAGATCAACAGATATGCCTGCGGCAGCGGCACCGATCCAGCAGGCGCATCTGTGGTTTAAGTTCCAAATCAGCTGTTTTGGCTGAGGCAGGCATTTCTGAGGCAGTCACGTTGAGCAAGTAGACATGTATACCATCTTGCCCATCAGGCGTGACTTTGAGCAAGAAACATGTCTAATGCCTTGTCCAGTCGGCCCATCTGAGGCTTATGCGCGTCTATAATTCGTTGCCGCTGCCTCAGACAGAACTGCTTATTCAGAACCTAAACCACAGACGCGCCTGCTCGGACAGTGCCGCTGCATTTTGCCCCGCTGATGATCCGGAGCCTAACGACATGCATGCTAGGTGCCTGTGCAACAGACATGCCTGTCGGCACGGTTCCATTGCCTTTGACATACCAGTAGGCTCGTTGTTACTGGCTCATGCAGGCTTGCGCGCTGGCTCCGTGCGACAGCCTCAGATATAACTGATGGATCAGTGCCAATGCCCCAGAGGTAGCTGGCTGCTCGATGCCATTGCGTTTGTCATGTCACATAAATAATCAATGGTTTGGTGCCATTACTGCTGATTCGGTGCCTAAACAACAGACGTGCCTGCTGCCTCTATACAGTTGTCTCAGCTATAACTACTAATTCCTTGCATAAACCATAGACGCGCCTGCTGACACGGCCCCGCTTCTTCCAGTGCCTAAGCAAAAGACATGCCTGCTGGCTCGGTTACGCTGCCTCAGATATAATTGCTGATAAGGTGCCTAAGCCATAGACTTGCATTCTGGCTCGGTCCGCTGCCTCCGACATAACTGCTGATTCGGTGCCTAAGCCACAGACCTGCCTGCTTGCTCTGTGCTCCTTCCAAAGGAATGTGTGAAGCAGTGGCGCCCAGCTAGCATGCATGTCTATGGCTTAGGCACCAAATCCACAGATATGCTTGACAGCGGCACCGATCCAGCAGTGGTAGTTTAAGTTCCAAATCAGCTGTTTTGTCTTAGGCAGGCATTTCCGTTGCAGTGACGTTGAGGAAGCGGCAGCGGCACCGATCCAGCAGGCGCATCTGTGGTTTACGTTCCAAATCAGCTGTTTTGGCTGAGGCAGGCATTTCCGAGGCACTCACGTTGAGCAAGCAGACATGTATAACATCTTGCCCAGCAGGGGTGACCTTGAGCAAGCACACATGTCTAATGCCTTGTCCAGTCGGCCCATCTGAGGCTTAGGCGCGTCTATAATTGGGTGCCGCTGCCTCAGACAGAACTACTTATTCAGAGCCTAAACCACAGACACGCCAGCTCGGACGGTGCCGCTGCCTTCGGCACAGCTGCTGATCCGGTGCCTAAGCTAACCAGATGCATGCTAGTAAGGTGCCTCTGCCACAGACATGCCTGTCGGCACGGTTCTATTGCCTTAGACATACCAGTAGGCTCGTTGCTACTGGCTCATGCAGGCATGCGCGCTGGCTCCGTGCGACAGCTTCAGATATAACTGATGGATCAGTGCCAATGCACCAGAGGTGCCTGGCTGCTAGATGCCTTTGCGTTTGTCATATCACATAAATAATCAATGGTTTGGTGCCATAACTGCTGATTCTGTGCCTAAATCAAAGACGCGCCTACCTCCTCTATACAGTTGTCTCAGTCATAACTGCTAATTCCTTGCATAAACCATAGACGTGCCTGCTGGCTCTGTCCCGCTTCCTCCAGTGCCTAATCAATAGACATGCCTGCTGGCTCGGTTCCGCTGCCTCAGATATAACTGCTGATTCGGTGCCTAAGCCACAGACCTGCCTGCTGGCTCTGTGCTACTTCCAAAGGAATGTCTGAATCAGTGGCGCCTAGCAAGCATGCATCTCTATGACTTAGGCACCAAATCAACAGATATGCCTGCGGTAGCGGCAGCGATCCAGCAGGCGCATCTGTGGTTCAAGTTCCAAATCAGCTCTTTTGTAGGCGTCAGGCATTTCCGAGGCAGTGACGTTGAGCAAGCAGTCATGTATAACATCTTGTCCAGCAGGTGTATCTGTGGCTTAGGCACCGAATCAGCTGTTTTGTTTGTGGCAGTGGCTCCGGGCCAGCAGGCATGTTTAAGGCAGTGACTTTGAACAGGCAAACATGTCTAATGCCTTGTCCAGTCGGCCCATCTGAGGCTTAGGCGCGTCTATAATTCGGCGCCGCTGCCTCAAACAGAACTGTTTATTCAGAGCCTAAACCACAGACGCGCCTGTTCGGTCGGTTCCGCTGCCTTTGGCACAGCTGCTGATTCGGTGCCTAAGCTAATAATATGCATGCTAGGTAGGTGCCACTGCCACAGACATGCCTGTAGGTACGGTTCCATTGCCTTAGACATACCTGCAGGCTCGTTGCTACTGGCTCCGGCATGCGCGTTGGCTCAGTGCGACAGCTTAAGAAATAACTGATGGATCAGTGCCAATGTCTCAGAGGTACCTGGCTCCTCGATGCCATTGCTTTTGTCATGTCATATAAATGATCAATGGTTTGGTGCCACCACTGCGGATTCGGTGCCTAAACCACAGACGCGCCTGCTGCCTCTGTACTGTTTTCTCAGTCATAACTGCTAATTCTTTGCCTAAACCATAGACGCACCTACTGGCTCGGTCCCGCTTCCTCAAGTGCCTAAGCAATTGACATGCCTGCTAGCTCGGTTCCGCTCCCTCAGAAATAACTGCTGATTTGGCGCCTAAGCCATAGACGTGCATGCTGGCTCGGTGCCGCTGCCTCCGACATAACTGCTGATTCGGTGCCTAAGCCACAGACCTGCCTGCTGGCTCTGTGCCACTTCCAAAGGAATATCTGAAGCAGTGGCGCCTAGCTAGCAGGCATGTCTATGGCTTAGGCACCAAATCAACAGATATGCCTGCGGCAGCGGCACCGATCAAGCAGGCGCATCTGTGGTTCAAGTTCGAAATCAGCTCTTTTGTCTGAGGCAGGTATTCCCGAGGCAATGACGTTGAGCAAGCAGACATGTAAATCGTCTTGCCCAGCAGGCGTGTCTGTGGCTTAGGCACCGAATCAGCTGTTTTGTCTGTGGCAGTGGCTCCGAGCCAGCAGGCATGTTTGAGGCAGTGACTTTGAGCAAGCAAACATGTCTAATGCCTTGTCCAGTCGGCCCATCTGAGGCTTAGGTGCGTCTATAATTCAGTGCCGCTGCCTCAGACAGAACTCGTTATTCAGAGCCTAAACCACAGACACGCCTGCTCGGTCGATACCGCTGCCTTTGGCAAAGCTGCTGATTCGGTGCCTAAGCTAAAGAGATGCATGCTAGTTAGGTACCACTGCCACAGACATGCCTGTCGGCACGGTTCCATTGCCTTAGATATACCTGCAGACTCGTTGCTACTGGCTCAGGCATGCGAGCTGGCTCGGTGTGACAGTTTCAGATATAGCTGATGGATCAGTACCAGTGCCTCAGAGGTACCTGGCTCCTCGATGCCATTGCGTTTGTCATGTAACATAAATAATCAATGGTTAGGTGCCATTACTGTTGATACAGATGCGCCTTCTGCCTCTGTAACCCCTGTTGGCTCGGTCCCGCTTCCTCCAGTGCCTAAGCAATAGACAATCCTTCTGGCTCGGTTCCGCTGCCTCATATATAATTGCTGATTCGGCGCCTTAGCCATAGATGTGCATGCTGGCTCGGTGCCGCTGCCTCCGACATAACTGCTGATTCGGTGCCTAGGCCACAGACCTGCCTGCAGGCCCTGTGCCACTCCCAAAGGAATGTTTGTAGCAGTTGCGCCTAGCTAGCTGGCATGCCTATGGCTTAGGCACCGAATCAACAGATATTCCTGCGGCAGCGGCACCGATCTAGTAGGCGCATCTGTGGTTTAAGTTCCAAATCAGCTGTTTTGTCTGAGGCAGGCATTTCCTAGGCAGTGACGTTGAGCAAGCAGACATGTATAACGTCTTGCCCAGCAGGCATGTCTGTGGCTTAGGCAGCGAATCAGCTGTTTTGTCTGTGACAGTGGTTCCGAACCAGCAGGCATGTTTGAGGCAGTAACTGTGAGCAAGCAAATATGTCTCATGCCTTGTCCAGTCGGCCCATTTGAGGCTTAGGGGCGTTTATAATTCAGTGTCACCTGGCTCGGTTCCGCTGCCTCAGATATAACTGCTGTTTCGGTGCCTAAGCCATAAACGTGCATGCTGGCTCGGTGCCGCTGCCTCCGACATAACTGCTGACTCGGTACCTAAACCACAGACGCGCCTGCTCGGACAGTGCCACTGCCTTTGGCACCGCTGATGATCCGGAGCCTAAGCTAACGACATGCATGCTAGGTGCCTGTGCAACAGACATGCCTGTCGGCACGGTTCCATTGCATTAGTCATACCTGCGGGCTCGTTGCTATTGGTTCAGGCATGCGCGCTGTCTTAGTGTGACAGCTTGGATTAGTGCCAATTCCCCAGAGGTACCTTGCTGCTCGATGCCATTGCGTTTGTATTGTCAAATAAATAATTAATGGTTTGGTGCCATTACTGCTGATTCGACGCGCCTGCTGCCTCTGTACCGTTGTCTCAGTCATAACTGCTTATTCCTTGCCTAAACCACAGACGCGCCTGCTGGCTCGGTCCCGCTTCCTCCAGTGCCTAAGCAAAACGAAATACCTGCTGGCTCCGTTCCGCTGCCTCAGATATAACTGCTGGTTCGGTGCCAAGTCATAGACGTGCATGCTGGCTCGGTACCGCTGCCTCCAACATAACAGCTGATTCGGTGACTAAGCCACAGACCTGCCTGCTGGCTCTGTGCTACTACGAAAGGAAAGTCTGAAGCAGTGGCGCCTAGCTAGCAGGCATGTCAATGGCTTAGGGAAAAAATCAACAGATATGCCTGCGGTAGCGGGAACGATCCAGCAGGCGCATTTGTGGTTTAAGTTCCAAATCAGCTCTCTTGTAGGAGGCAGGCTAATTCCTTGCATAAACCATAGACGCGCTTGCTGGCGCTGTCCCGCTTCCTCCAGTGCCCAAGCAACAGACATGCCTGCTGGCTCGGTTCCGCTGACTCAGATATAACTGCTGATTCGGTGCCTAATCCAAAGACTTGCATGCTGCTTCGGTGCCGCTGCCTCCGACATAACTGCTGACTCGGTGCCTAAGCCACAGACCTGCCTGCTGGCTCTGTGCTACTTCCAAAGGAATGTCTGAATCAGTGGCGCCTAGCAAGCATGCATGTCTATGACTTAGGCACCAAATCAACAGATATGCCTGCGGTAGCGGCAACGATCCAGCAGGCGCATCTGTGGTTCAAGTTCCAAATCAGCTCTTTTGTAGGAGTCAGGCATTTCCGAGGCAGTGTTTTTGAGCAAGCAGTCATGTATAACATCTTGCCCAGCAGGCGTATCTGTGGCTTAGGCACCTAATCAGCTGTTTTGCTGCGGCAGTGGCTCCGAGCCAGCAGGCATGTTTGAGGCAGGGACTTTGAGCAGACAAACATGTCTAATGCCTTCTCCAGTCGGCCCATCTGAGGCTTAGGCGCGCCTATAATTCGTCGGCGCTGCCGCAGACAAAACTGTTTATTCAGAGCCTTAACCACAGACGCGCCTGTTCGGTCGGTGCCGCTGCGTTTGGAAAATCTTCTGATTCGGTGCCTAAAATAATGAGATGTATGCTAGCTAGGTGCCACTGCCACAGACATGCCTGTCGGCACGATCCATTGCCTTAGACATACCTGCAGGCTCGATCCAACTGGCTCAGGCATGCGCGCTGGCTCAGAGCGACAGCTTCAGATATAACTGATGGAACAGTGCCAATGCCTGGTACCTGGCTGCTCGATGCCATTGCGTTTGTCATGTCACATAAATAATCAATGGTTTGGTGCCATTACTGCTGATTCGGTGCCTAAACCACAGACGTGCCTGCTGCTTCTGTAGCGTTGTCTCAGTCATAACTGCTCATTCCTTTCCTAAACCATAGACGCGCCTGCTGGCTCGGTCCCGCTTCCTCCAGTGCCTCAACAATAGACATGCCTGCTGGCTCGGTTCCGCTGCCTCAGATATAACTGCTGATTCAGTGCCTAAGCCATAGACGTGCATACTTGCTCGGTGCCGCTGCCTTCGACATAACTGCTGATTCGGTGTCTAAGCCACAGACCGGCCTGCTCGGTCTGTGCCACTTCCAAGGGAATGTCTGAAGCAGTGGCGCCTATCTAGCAGGCATGTCATGGCTTAGGCACCAAATCAACAGATATGCCTGCGGCAGCGGCACCGTTCCAGCAGGCGCATCTGTGGTTTAAGTTCCAAATCAGCTGTTTTGTCTGAGGCAGGCATTTCCGAGGCAGTGACGTTGAGCAAGCAGACATTTATAACGTCTTGCCAAGCAGGCGTGTCTGTGGCTTAGGCACCGAATCAGCTGTTTTGTCTGTGGCAGTGGCCCCGAACCAGCAGGCATGTTTGAGGCAGTGACTTTGAGCAAGAAAACATATCTAATGCATTGTCCAGTCGGCCCATTTGAGGCTTAGGGGCGTCTATAATTCTGTGCCGCTGCCGACGACAGAACTGCTTATTCAGGGCCTAAACCACATACGCGCCTGCTCGGTGGTCGGTGCCGCTGCCTTTGGTACAGCTCTGATCCGGTGTCTTAGCTAAAGAGATGCATGCTAATAAGGTGCCACTGCCACAGACATGCATGTCGGCACGGTTCCATTGCCTTAGACACACCTGCACTGCAGGCTCCTTGCTACTGGCTCAGGCATGCGCGCTGGTTCAGTGTGATAGCTTCAGATATAACTGATGGATCAGTTTGTCTCAGTCATAACTGTTTATTCCTTTCCTAAACCAGAGACGCACCTGCTGGCTCGGTCCCGCTTCCTCCAGTGCCTAAGCAATTGACAGGCATGCCTGCTCGGTTCCGCTGCCTCAGATATAACTGCTGATTCGGTGCCTAAGCCACAGACCTGCCTGCTGGCTCTGTGCCACTTCCAAAGGAATGTCCGAAGCAGTGGCGCCTAGGAAGAAGGCATGTTTATGGCTTAGGCACCAGATCAACAGATATGCCTGCGGCAGCGGCACCGATCCAGCTGGCGCATCTGAGGTGTAAGTTCCAAATCAGTTGTTTTGGCTGAAGCAGGCATTTCCGAGGCAGTGACGTTGAGCCAGCAGACATGTATAACATCCTGCCCAGCAGGCGTGTCTGTGGCTTAGGCACATAATCAGCTGTTTTGTCTGTGGCAGTGGCGCCGTGCCAGAAGGCATGTTTGAGGCAGTGACTTTGAGCAAGAAACATGTTTAATGCTTTGTCTCGTCGGCCCATCTGAGGCTTTGGCGCGTCTATAATTCAGTGCCGCTGCCTCAGACAGTACTGCTTATTTAGAGCCTTAACCACAGACGCGCCTGCTCGAACGGTGCCGCTGCCTTTGGAACAGCTGCTGATCCGGTGCCTAAGCTAACGAGATGCATGCTAGTTAGGTGCCTCTGCCACAGACATGCTATCGGCACGGTTCCATTGACTTAGACATACCTGCAGGCTCGTTGCTACTGGCTCATGCAGGCATGCGCGCTGGCTCCGTGCTATAGCTTCAGATATAACTGATGGATCAGTGCCAATGCCTCAGAGGTACCTGGCTGCTCGATGCCATTGCTTGTGTCAAAACACATAAATAATCAATGGTTTGGTGCAATTACTGCTGATTCGGTGCCTAAACCACAGACGCGCCTGCTGCCTCTATACCGTTTTCTCAGTCATAACTGCTAGTTTCTTGCAAAAACCATAGACGCGCCTGCTGGCTCGGTCCCGCTTCCTCCAGTGTCTAAGCAATAGACATGCCTGCTGGCTCGGTTCTGCAGCCTCAGATATAACTGCTGATTCGGTGCCTAGCCATAGACGTGCATGCTGGTTCGGTGCCGCTGCCTCCGACATAACTGTTGATTCGGTGCCTAAGCCATAGACCTGCAGGCTGAATCTGTTCCACTTCCAAATGGATGTCTGAAGCAGTGGCGCCTAGCTAGCAGGCATGTCCATGGCTAAGGCACCAAATCAACAGAAATGCCTTAGGCAGGGGCAACGATCCAGCAGGCGCAGCTGTGGTTTAAGTTCCAAATCAGCTGTTTTGAATGAGGCAGGCATTTCCGAGGCAGTGACGTTGAGCAAGCAGACATGAATAACATCTTGCCCAGCAGGCGTGTCTGTGGCTTAGGCAGCGAATCAGCTGTTTTGTCTGTGGCAGTGGCTCCGAGCCAGCAGGCATGTTTGAGGCAGTGACTTTGAGCAAGCAAACATGTCTAATGCCTTGTCCAGTCGGCCCATCTGAGGCTTAGGCTCGTCTATTATTCGGCACAGACAGAACTGCTTATATAGAGCCTAAACCACAGACGCTCCTGTTCAGTTGGTGCCTATGCTAAAGAGATACATGCTAGTTAGGTGCCATTGCCACATATATGTCTGTCGGAACGGTTCCTTTGCCTTAGACATATCTGCAGGCTAGATGCAATTGGCTCAGGCATGCGCGCTGGCTCAGTGCGACAGCTTCAGATATAACTGATGGATCAGTGCCAAGGCCTCAGAGGTACCTGGCTGCTCGATGCCATTGTGTTTATCATGCCAAATAAATAATCAATTGGTTTGGTGCCATTAGTGTTGACCCGTTGCCTAAACCATAGACGCGCCTACTGGCTCGGTCCCGCTTCCTCCAGTGCCTCAACAATAGACATGCCTGCTGGCTCGGTTCCGCTGCCTCAGGCATAGCTGCTGACTCGGTGCCTAAGCAATAGACGTGCATGCTGGCTCGGTGCCGCTGCCTCCGACATAACTGCTGATTCGGTGCCTAAGCCACAGACCTGCCTGCTGGCTCTGTGCCACTTCCAAATGAATGTCTGAAGCAGTGGCGCCTAGCTAGCAGGCATGTTTATGGCCTAGGAACCAAATCAACATATATGCCTGCGGCAGCGGCACAGAGCCAGCAGGCGCATCTGTGGTTTAAGTTGCAAATCAGCTGTTTTTTCTGAGGCAGGCATTTCCGAGGCAGTGGCGTTGAGCAAGCAGACATGTATAACGTCTTGCTTAGCAGGCGTGTCTGTGGCTTAGGCACCGAATCAGCTATTTTGTCTGTGGCAGTGACTCCGAGCCAGCAGGCATGTTTGAGGCAGTGACTTTGAGCAAGCAAACATGTCTAGTGCCTTGTCCAGTCGGCCCATTTCAGGCTCAGGGGCGTCTATAATTCTGTGCCGCTGCCGACGACAGAACTGCTTATTCAGAGCCTAAACCACAGACGCGCCTGCTCGGTCGGCGCCGCTGCCTTTGGCATCACTGCTGATCCTGTACCTTAGCTAAAGAGTCATGCTAGGTAGGTGCCACTGCCACAGGCATGCATGTTGGCACGGTTCCATTGCCTTAGACATACCTGCAGGCTCGTTGCTACTGGCTCAGGCATGCCCGCTGGCTCAGTGTGACAGTTTCAGATATAACTGATGGATCAGTACCAAAGCTTCAGAGGTACCTGGCTGCTCAATGCCATTGCGTTTGTCATGTCACATAAATAATCAATGGTTTAATGCCATTACTGCTGATTCGGTGCCTAAACCACAGACGTGCCTGCTGCCTCTGTACAGTTATCTCTGTCATTACTGCTAATTACTTGCCTAAACCATAGACCCGCCTGCCGGCCCGTCCTCGCTTCCTCTATTGCCTAAGGAATAGACATGCCTGCTGGCTCGGTTCCGCTGCCTCGGGTATAACTGCTGATTCGGTGCCAAAGCCATAGACGTGCATGCTGGCTCGGTGCCGCTGCCTCCGACACAACTGCTGATTCGGTGCCTAAGCCACAGACCAGCTCTCTGACTGTGCCATTTCCAAAGGAATCTTTGAAGCAGTGGCGCCTAGCTAGTAGGCATGTCTATGGCTTAGGCACCGAATCAACAGATAGGCCTTCGGCAACGGCACTGATCCAACAGGCGCATCTGTGGTAAAAGTTTCAAATCAGGTGTTTTGCCTGAGGCAGGCATTTCCGAGGCAGTGAAGTTGAGCAAGCAGTTATGTATAACGTCTTGCCCAGCAGGCGTGTTTGTGGCTTAGGCACCGAATCAGCTGTTTTGTCTGTGGCAGTGGCTCCGAGCCAACAGGCATGTTTGAGACAGTGACTTTGAGCAAGCAAACATGTCTAATGCCTTGTCCAGTCGGCCCATCTGAGGCTAAGGCGCTTCTATAATTCGGTGCCACTGCCTCAGACAGAACTGGCTATTCAGAGCGTAACGACAGACGCGCCTGCTCTGTCGGTGCCGCTGACTTTGGCACAGCTGCTGATTCGGTGCCTAAGCTAAAGAGATGCATGCTATTTAGGTGCCACTGCCACAGACATGCCTGTCGGCACGGTTCCATTGCCTTAGATATACCTGCAGGCTCGTTGCTACTGGCTCAGGCATGCGAGCTGGCTCGGTGTGACAGCTTCATATATAGCAGATTGATCAGTACCAATGCCTCAGAGGTACCTGGCTTCTCGATGCCATTACTTTTGCCATGTCACATAAATAATCAATGGTTTGGTGCCATCACTGCTGATTCGGTGCCTAAACCACAGACGCGCCTGCTGCCTCTATACTGTTGTCTCAGTGATAACTGCTAATTCCTTGCCTAAACCATAGACGCGCCTACTGGCTCGGCCCTGCTTCCTCCAGTGCCTAAGCAATTGACATGCCTGCTGGCTCGGTTCCGCTGCCTCAGATAAAACTGCTGATTCGGCGCCTAAGCCATAGACGTGAATGTTGGCTCGGTACCGCTGCCTCCGACATAACTGCTGATTCGGCGCCTAAGCCACAGACCTGCCTGCTGGCTCTGTGCCACTTCCAAAGGAATGTCTGAAGCAGTGGCACCTAGCTAGCAGGCATGTCTAATGCCTTGTCCAGTCGGCCCATCTGAGGCTTAGCTGCGTCTATAATTCGGTGCCGCTGCCTCAGACAGAACTCGTTATTCAGAGCCTAAACCACAGACACAGACACGCCTGCTCGGTCGGTGCTGCTGCCTTTGGCACAGCTGCTGATTCGGTGCCTAACGTGAGATGCATGCTAGTTGGGTGCCATTGCCGCAGACATGCCTGTCGGCACGGTTCCATTGCCTTAGATATACCTGCAGGCTCGTTGCTACTGGCTCAGGCATGCGAGCTGGCTTAGTGCGACAGCTTCAGATATAGCTGATTGATCAGTACCAATGCCTCAGAGGTACCTGGCTGCTCGATGCCATTGCGTTTGTCATGTCACATAAATAATCAATGGTTAGGTGCCATTACTGCTGATACAGACGCGCCTGCTGCCTCTGTACCGTTGTCTCAGTCATAACTGTTAATTCATTGCCTAAACTATAGAAGCGCCTGCTGGCTCGGTCCCGCTTCCTCCAGAACCTAAACAATAGACAATCCGTCTGGCTCGGCTCCGCTGCCTCATATATAACTGCTGATTCGGTGTCTAAGCCATAAAAGTGCATGCTGGCTCGGTGCCGCTGCCTCCGACATAACTGCTGATTCGGTGCCTAAGCCAAAGACCTGCCTGCTGGTTCTGTGCCACTTCCAAAGGAATGTCTGTAGCAGTTTCGCCTAGCTAGCTGGCATGTCTATGGCTGAGACACCGAATCAACAGATATGCCTGCGGCAGCGGCACCGGTCCAGCAGGCGCATCTGTGATTTAAGTTCCAAATCAGCTGTTTTGTCTGAGGCAGGCATTTCCGAGGCAGTGACGTTGAGCAAGCAGACATGTATAACGTCTTGCCCAGCAGGCGTGTCTGTGGCACCGAATCACCTGTTTTGTCTGTGACAGTGGCTCCGAGCCAGCAGGCATGTTTGAGGCAGTGTCTGTGAGCAAGCAAATGTCACGGGAGGATGAATGGATGGATTTAAGGTGGTTGTGGCCACATGGTGATGATGTTGTTTCAACGTCAACGTTATAACTTCTCCCGTATCTCAAGGGGGTTCGGGGTTCAACGAACGACAACTAAGTTAGATGGTTTCATGTTTTTCAGAGTTATCAGAACCTTCTCCCTCTCTCGACCTCGTCCATCTGAATAAATATTATAAATATCCTAAGTAATTAGGCATAACATATAGATGGTGTCCGTCAGGTGGTCGTGAGACCTACCCGTGCCAGGGACAAAGAAAGACTGACAAAGGCTGAGGTAAGAATGTGCGCATGCGGTGCTAATCAGTGAGGTGAAAAGCGTGCGAGACTTACGTAAGGACACCGGAAATTGATATACGCTACTAATGAATGCTTAATGCTTAATGAAATATGAAATATATGAGTATATGAAGTATGAAAAGCGACGATCAATTGGGAAAAATAACTGGGAATGACTAGAAAGGCCTAAGCGCAAGCGCTCCTCCAGTTTCCATAATTTCACTCTGTGACACAAACATGTCTAATGCCTTGTACAGTCGGCCCATTTGAGGCTTAGAGGCGTCTATAATTCAGTGCCGCTGCCTCAGACAGAACTGCTTATTCAGAGCCTAAACCACAGACGCGCCTGCTCTGTCGGTGCCGCTGTCTTTGGCACAGCTGCTGATCCGGTGCCTTAGCTAAAGAGATGCTTGCTAATTAGGGGCCACTGCCACCGACATGCCTGTCGGCACGGTTCCGTTGCCTTAGACATACCTACAGGCTCGTTGCTACTTGCTCAGTCATGGTGCCTTTCCCACTTACATGCCTACTGGCTCGATGCCACTGCCTCGGCCATGTCTGGTAGCTCGGTTCCATTGCTGAATGGCTGAGACATTCTCGCTGACTCCGTGCCACTGCCTTTGACTAAACTGTTGTATCAGGGCCACTGCCTCAGATGTACCTGGCCGCTTGATGCCTCAGCCATTGTCATGAATCACTGCCACACAGATACTTAATAGATCGGTGGCAGGGCATCAGACATGTCTGCTGGCTAAAAGTTACTGCCTCAGACAGGTCTGGTGGCTCGGTGTCACTGCCTCAGACATAACTGCTGATTCGATGCCTAAGCCACAGACGTGACTGCTGGCTCGGTACCGCTGCCCGAGACTTGACTGCTGCTGATTCGGTGCCTATGCCTTAGACGTGACTGCTGGCTCGGTGACACTGCCCCAGGCATGCCTGCTGGCTAAGTTCCAGTGCCTCAGACATACCTGCAGGGTCTTTGCCACTCGCTCAGACATGCACACTTGCTCAGTACCACTGCCTCAGACATAACTGATAGATCCGTTCCAATGCCTCAGAAGTTGTTCGATGTCACTGTGTCTGTCATGCCTTTTGACTTAGTGCCACTGCCACATAAATACTTTAAGGCTCGGTGCCAAGGCATCAGACATCAAAGTCTCTATCTCGGACATGCCTGCTGACTCGGTGCCACAACCTCAGACATAACTGCTGATACGGTGCCTAAGCCACAGACGCGCCAGCTTCCTCGGTCCCGCTGCCTCATTCATAACTGTTGATTTCTTGCCTTAACCACAGATGCATCTGATGCCTCTGTCCTGCTGCCTCAGACATAACTGCTGATTCCTTGCCTAAACTGCAGACGCGCCTGCGTGCTCGGTCCCGCTTCCTGTGACATAATACTGATTCGGTGTCTAAGACATAGGTCTGCCTGCTGGCCCCGCTGCCCCAGATATAACTGTTGATTCAGTTCCTATGCCATAGACGTGCCTGTTGGCTCGTTGCTGCTGCCTCAGACATAACTGCTGATTCGGTGCTCAAGCCACAAAGTACCTGTCACTTTCACAGGCATGCCTGCGGGCTCGGTTCCACTGCCTCAGAGATACCTGCAGGGTTCCTTGTCACTGGCTGATACAAGCACGCTGGCTCAGTGTCGTTGACTCAGGCTTAACTGATGGATTTGTGCCACTGCAATAAACGTACCTAGTTGCTCGATGGCACTGTGACTGTCAATGACTGTCACACAAACACGTTATGAATCGGTGGCACGGCATCAGACAAGTCTGCTGATTCGGTGCCTAAGCCAAAGACGTGCCTGCTGGCTGGCGCCACTGCTTCCGACATGACTGCTGATCCGGCGTCTAAGCCACGCGCCTGCTGACTCGGAACCGCTGCCTCAGTCATAACTTGTAATTCCGCACCTCAACCACAGATGCGCCTGCTGGCTGGGTCCCGCTGCCTCAGATATAACCGCTGATTCGGTGTCTAAGACATACACTTGCGTGCTGGCTCGGTGCCTCTGCCTGAAACATGACTGCTGATTCAGAGCCTAAACCTCAGGCGTGCCAATGGTTCGGGTCCACATCTCTGCTGGCTCGGTTCCATTGCCTCAGAGATACCTGCTGGGTCGTCGTCACTGGCTGAGACATTCTCCCTGACTCAGTGCCACTGCCTGATGCTAAACTAACGAACCAGTGCCACTGCCTGACATGTACCGGGTTGTTCGATGCCACTGTGAATGGCATGCCTAATGACTCAGTGTCATTGCCACACAAATATTTTATGGATCGCTGGAAAGGCATCAGACATGTCTGGTGGCTATAAGTCAGTTCCTCGGACATGCCTGCTCACTCGCGCCCACTGCCTTGGACGAAATGGCTGATTCGGTGCCAAAGCCACAGACGTCCCTGCTGGTTTGATACTGCTGCATCACACTAAGACATGCACGTTCGGTCAGTTGTCATATCTAATGAATTATTGCCACTGCCACACAAATACTGTATTGCTCGTCGCGAAGGCATTAGACATGTCTGTTTGCTCAACATCACTGCATCGGACATGCCTGCTTGCTCGGAGCGACTGCCTCAGACAAAACTGCTGCTTGGGAGCCTAAACCCCAGACGCGCCTGCTGGTTCGAAGCCGCAGCCTCAGGCATACCTGCTGATTCTATTACTGAGACATAGATGGCCCCCGCCCATCGGAGCTTGAAGAAACAGATGGGCTGCTTCCACGCAGAGCTGAAACCGACCCGCGCACGAGTACTGGTAAACCGCTTAGAGGATCTAAGCCTGACCAGGCAAAGCGGTGCGTGTTGGCCCATCCATGCTTATAAACCCTATTGGTGTCATTGGACGGCAGGGATCGCATTGTCGGGTAAAAGTCCGACAAAATTTGAAGCAACGTCTCGATTTAAGCCCCCTAGTCGAATTCGTTTCACTGACCGTTCCAAGGCGGTTCTTCTGCCGTGGTTTATTTTTGTTATGGCTTGTCTTTGAGTGTGTGTATTGCTTATATTATTTTGCTTTGGATAGCCAATTGGCCATTTTGTGGGAAAGTAACTGTACTTTTGGCTTTCCGCTAGTGATGTTTCCATTAGGGTCTAGTTGTTTAATGTTTGTGTTTTTTACCGCTGTGTTTCTGATTGGAGCCGTGGGTTAATTGTATCGATTCCTGACCATCGCCTTCACTTCTATTTTATATATCGACAGGGACTATAACAGCAGGTCCTATCAAGTTACATACCTACAGGGACCATAACAGACGGTTCAATCCAGCTACACACAGTCTACATACCGATAGTGGACTCGACAGCAAGTTCTATTCAGTTACATACTCACAGGGACCATAACAGCAAGTCCGCTCAGGCTACATACCTACAGGGAACATTACAGCAGGTCAGCCTACAGTGACTATAACAGCAGGCCAGCTCAGTTTACATACCTACATGGAGTCTAACAGCAGGTCCTATTCAGTTATATACCTACAGGGACCGTTATGGCGGGTCAGTTAGGTTACCCTTCTATAGAGCAAATAACAGCAAAGCATATTCTTTTAATAACTACATGGACCAAATCAGCAATTCCATTTAGTTTATACTAATTTATTTTAGTTCGATTGCGATGGAAGCCTCGAGCTTATTTAATCGCTCTCGAACACTCATTCCGGATGTTTTCACGCGCGAGAGAGAGAGGCAGTGACTATCACACCACTGCTACCCATTTATACCTGGCTGGAGTGAGGCAGTGTCTTTACCTGTTTTGCCCAAGAACACACCTCGATAACGGGTGCCGGATTCGAACGCACAACTTCTCGATCATGAGTCGAACGCGGTTACCACTGCGTTATCCATTTACATACCTACAGCGACCGTAAGAGCATTTCCATGTCAGTTATAACCTACAGGCACCATAACGGTAGGTTCAATCCAGTTGTATACCTACATTGACAATTACAGCAGCTCCGATAAGGTATCATTCCTACAAATATGTTCTATAAAAGGGTTATCCTTTGGAAGCAAGGAATACACAACAGAACCGGAAAATATGAAGTGTTCATGTTTTCTGGGCCAGACTAGCTAGTTTCGGCCAATTAGGCCTCATCAATGACCCTCAAGTATTTTCAAAATTCCACAATGAAATCAATGATCCCAAATGACAAGAAAATATAAACTACACTATTCGTTCGGCATAGGCTGCATACCTACAGGGGGAATAACAGCAGAACCTATCCAGTCATATACGTACAGGGACCATAAAAGGCCCGCTAAATGCATAGCCAGTTACATACCTTCTCACCATAACAGCAAGGCCTATCCAGTTGCATACCAACAGGGTCCATAACAGCAAGTTCTCTCCATTTAAATACCTACATGGACCATAACAGCAGATCTGCTCATGTGTCCTAACTACAGGTACCATAACAGCATGTCCGCTCAGCTTACATAATTACAGGGACCATAACAATAGGCTCTATCCAGTGACGTTACTACAGGAACCATATCAGCAGGAACGCTAAAGACCGCCCATATTACATACCTACAGGGACAATGACAGCAGGTCCAGACAGGTAACATAACAACAGGGACAAATACAGCATGTCCTATCCAGTAGCATTCCTAAAGGGACTATAACAGGCGGTCCTAGTCATATCCAGTTACATGCTTACAGGAACCATACCCCAGGTCCGCTCAGCTTAAATACCTTCAGGGACCATAACAGCAGGTCCGTGAAAGTTACATACCTACAGGGACCATAACAGCATGACCGCACAGGTTACATACCTACTGGGGCAACAACAGCAGGTCCACTGAACTGACATCATTTCCGGGACCATAACAGCAGGTCCTATCAAGTTACATATGTATAGGGAACATAACAGCAGGTACGCTAATGTTACGTCTCTGCAGGGACTATAACAGCATTTCGGTTCAGATTACATGCCTACAGGGACCAAAACAGAAGGTCCGCTTATGTTACATACATACAGTGGCAATGACAGCCAGTCTTCCTACAGGGACCATAACAACAGGTTCGCCCAGGTTACATAACTAAAGGGACAATTACAGTAGGTCCTATCCCGTAACATTCCTAAAGGGGCCAAACAGGCGGTCCTAACAGGTTACATACCTACAGGGAGTATCACAGCAGGTCCGCTCAGCTTTCATAATGAAAGGAACAATAACAGCAAGTCCTATCAAGTTACATAACTACAGGGACAATAACAGCAGGTCCGTTCAGGTAACATACCCAGCCGGACGTTAACAGTATGTCCGCCCAGGTTACAAACCTGCGGGTAGAATAACAACAGGTCCTATCCAGTTACATACCTAACTAGACCTCAAAAGCAGGCCAGCCTCGGCTACATGCCTACAGCGACCACGACAGCAAGTCCTATAAAGTAATAGACCCTCAGGGAACATAACAGCAGGTCCGCTCGGGTTATAAATGAACAGGGACCAGGTCCAATCCAGTTACACACCTACAATTACCATTAGAGTAAGTCCTTTCCAGTTACATACCTACAAGGACTGTAACAGCAAGTCCACCCAGGCTACATACCTACAGGGACAATTACAGTAGGAACGATCCAGTATCCAGTAACATACATAAAGGGACCATAACATGTGACCTGAACAGGTTACATCTACAGGGACCACTGCAGCAGGTCCTATCCATTTACATACCTACAGGGACCATAACAGCCGGTACTTTCCTGTATCATTCAAACAGGGACAATTACAGCAGGTCGGCTCCGGTTACATACTTACAGGGACCATAGCGGCAAGTCCTAACCAGTAACATACCTACACGGGCAATAACAGCAGGTCCAGTTACAAACCTGAGGGGACAGTAACAGCTGGTTCACTCTGGTTATCTACCTACAAGGACCATAACAGCAAGTCCTGATGATGATAATGATGATGATGATGATTTCGTGTTTAACGACGCGTCAACCCTCTTTGTGGGTCATAAGCGTCAACAGCAAGTCCTATCGTGTTATACCTACAGGGAACATGATAGCAAGTTCTATCCAGTTACATACCTTCAGGGGCCAATGCAGCTGGTCCGCTCAGGTTACATACTTACATGCGTACAAAGACAATAATTGCAGGTTCTATCCAGTTACATAACTACAAGGACCATAACAGCAGATCCTATCCGGATACATACCAACAGGGACCATAACAGAAGGTCCTATCCAGTAACATACCTACAGGAACCATAACGGCAGGTCCTATCTACCTACAAGGATCATTACAGCAGATCCATCCAGGTTACGTACCTACAGGGAACATAAAAGCAGGTCCAATCCAGTTACATCGCTACAGGGACCATAAAAGCAGATGTGCAAAGGCAACGTTACTAGAGGGCCTGTAGCAACAGGTAACCAACGTACAGGGAGAATAACAGCAGGTTCTATTCAGTTACATACGTACAGGGATCATAACAGCAGGTCCTATCAATTAACAAACCTACAGTAACCATTACAGCAAGTCTTATCCAGTTACATACCTACAGGAATTACAACAGCAGGTCCGCCCAGGATACATACCTACAGTGACAATCACCGTAGGTCCTAGCCAGTAACGCACCTTAAGAGACGGCAACAGCGGTCCGAACATGTTAATACCTACAGGGACCATAACAGCATTTCCGGCTAGCTTACATAATGGCAGGGACCATAATAGCAGGGTCTATGCAGCTACATACCCACAGGTACCTGAAAACTTTAGATCCGCTCAGGTTGCATACCTACAGGTGCCATAACATCATATCTCTTTAGGTTACATACCTACAGGGACTAAACCAGCAAGTTCGATCAGCTTATATATAATTTTCCAGATGTCCTATCCAGTTAAATATCAACCGGGATCAAAACACAATGTCCGCTCAGGTTACATACCTACAGGGACCGTAACATCTGGTCCTATATTGTAACATATCTACAGCGACAACTTCAGCAGGTCCTATTGACTTACATACAGTAAAGGCAATAACAACAAGTCCTATCCTATTACATACCTTCAGGACCATAACAGCAAGTCCTATCACGTTACATTTCTGCTTCAAAACAGCGAGTCCTATCCATTAACTTACCTACAGGGGCCATAACACCAGGTCGACTCTTGTTAAATACCAACATGGCCATAACAGCTGGTCCGCTCAGGTTATATACCTACAGGGACCATAACAGCATGTCCGCTCAGGTTACACACTTACAGGTGCAGAAAAAGCGGGTCCGTTCAGCTTACATAATTTCAGGTACCAAAGCAGCAGGTCCTATCCAGTTACATACCTACGGGTACCAGAACAGCTGGTCCGCTCAGGTTATATACCTACAAGGACCATAACAGCATGTCCACTCAGGATACATGCTTACATGAACAGCAAAAAGCGGATATGTTCAGCTTACATAATTTCAGGTACCATAACAGCAGGTCCTATCCAGTTACATACCTACTGGTACAAGAACAGCAGGTCCGCTCATGCAACATACTTACAGGGACATTAACAGAAAGTCCTATCCAGTTAATTACCTGCAGGTACCATACCAGCAGGTCCTATCCAGTCACATACCCAAGGGGACAACAAAAGCAAGCCCGATCCAGTAACATACGTACAAGAAGCATAACAACAGGTCTTTTCCAGTCATATATAGCAGGGAACGTATCAGAATGTCTTATCCAGTCAGATACATGTACCTGCGGGATTATAAAAACAGGTTCTATCCACTCACATACCTACAGGTACCATAACATCAAGACCGCCCAGGCTACATATCCACAGGCAACATGACAGCAAGTTCCTTCCGGTTGCATACCTACAGGGGCAAATAAAGCAGGTCTGCTCAGATAACATACGTACAGGGACCATAATAGCAGGTCATATCAACTTAATTACCTACAATGACCATAACAGCAGATCCTATCTAGTTACATACCAACAGGGACCATAACAACAGGTGCTATCCAGTTTCATACCTATAGGGACTATAACGTCAAGTTATATCTACCAATAGGGACAATGACAGCAGGTCTGTCCAGGATACATACCTACAGGGACAATAAAAAGTCTTATTCAGATACATTCCCACAGGGAACATAACAGCAGGGCCAATCCAGTTAAAATGCTACAGGGACATTAAAAGCAGGTTTGCAAAGGTAACATTACTAGAGGGTCTGTAACAGCAGGTCGTCATAGGTTACATATCTGCAGGGAGAATAACAGGTTCTATTCAGTTACATCAGTACAGGGATCAGAACAAAATGTCCTTTCCCGTTACATGCATACTGGGGCCAAAACAGCAGGTTCGCCGGGGTTACATACCTACAGGGACAATTACAGCAGGTCCTATCCAGTAACGTACCTAAAGGGTCGTAACAGGCGGTCTGAACATGGTAATAGCTACAGGGACCATAACGGCAGGTCCTATCTACCTACAATACCATAACAGCTAATCCATCCAGGTTACATACCTACAGGGAACATAACAGCAGGTCCAATCAAGTAACATTGCTAAAGGGATCTTCACAGCAGGTGTGCAAAGGTAACATTACTAGAGGGTCTGTAACAGCAGGTCCGCTAAGGTAACATACCTACAGGGAGAATAATAGCAGGTTCTATTCAGTTACATACGTATAGGGATAATAACAGCAGGTCCTATCCATTTACATACCTACAGGGATCATAACAGCAGGTCTGCCCAGGATACATACATACGGAGACAATTTCCGTAGGTCCGATCCAGTAACGTACCTAATGGGACCGTATCAGGCGGTCCGAACATGTAAATACCTACAGGGACCATAACAGTATGCCCGGCCAGCTTACATAATGGTAGGAACCATAATAGCAGGGTCTATGCAGTTACATACCCACAGGGACCTGAAAACTTTAGATCCGCTCATGTTGCATACCTACAGGTACCATAACAGCATGTCCCGTCAGGTTATATATCTTCAAGGACCAAACCAGCAAGTTCGACAAGCTTACATAGGGATACTTATACTTATATAATTATCAACAGAGTAGAAGTAAAACAAAGATCAGGAATTGATACAATTAACTTACTCCATCCATAAAAGACACCAAAGGGAAAGAAATACAAACATTAAGCGACCAGACCATAATGGAAACCTAAACAAAGGAAGGCCATATGGACAGTTACTTTCCCACAAAATGGCCATAAAGCCATCCAAAATTAAAAGACACAAGTGATACACACAGTAAGTAACAAACAACAACATAAATAAATCGCCACAGAAGAGCCGCCTTGGAACGGTCAGTGGAAGATTTCCACTGGGGGGCTTAAATCGATTTTACGTGGCCACAATCCTCGCCCTTACTTCCGTCGCGATTTAGACAAATAATTTGTTCAGTCCGCATGAAGGCCTCCTAACTCATCAGTGCAACATCTCCGTGAACACAGAAATCAAAGAACCACAGAGGTGAGACAACGGTGAGGACTCGACAGCAAGAAACCACTGAAATGCTGGAGCAAAAGAAAACCAACAGTTAGACTCCGATGAGCCCGACCAGAGACAGAGCATCAGGATTTTTGAGAATAGAAAGAAATGCGTTTATTCACTAGTCTTAAAATGCTAAGTTTCCAGTCCTATAGGGCTTTATACTCAACATACTCTCGCTTACACCATCGATTACCGAATTCATTCAAGGAAGCAGCGATTTCATCTCTACATTTACTGAAATCAATTTTAGAAGGAAACCGATATTTCGGTCCTTTAGAAATTATATTCCTTATCCTAGAATCAGGAATAATTTTCAAATTGCCAGTAATTACATGACCAGCAGCAGGATAGCAATACTTTGAGTTTTTACAATCACATGAATCAGGAGTATAAGTATCAATATCAAGATCTGAAACAAGTTTATTGAAATTAAAAATGATAGATCTAACAGGTTTGTTATATTTATAGCAAATTATAGGTGTTTCAGTATTTTGAAAATAAGCACGAATGGAAGAAAGCACCGATCCTATCCAGTTTAATATCTACCGGGATCATAACAGCAGGTCCGCTCAGGTTACATATCTACGGAGACCATAACAACTGGTCCTATACTGTAACATACCTCTAGCGATAATTACAGCAGGTCCTATTGACTTACGTACCTAAAAGAACAATAACAGCAAGTCCTATTCTGTTACATACCTTCGGGACCATAACAGTAAGTCCTATCCAGTTACATTTCTGCACCATAACAACAAGTGCTATCCAGTTACATACCTTCAGGGGCCAAAACACCAGGTCTGCTCTGGATAAATTTCAACAAGGCCATAACAGCTGGTCCGCTCAGGTAATACACCTACAGAGACATAACAACATATCCACTCAGGTTACACACTTACAGGGACAGAAAAGCGGGTCCGTTCAGCTTTCATAATTTCAGGTACCATAACAGCAGGTCCAATCCAGTTACATACCTACGGGTACAAGAACAGCAGGTCCGCTTAGGTAACATACCTACAGGGACATTGACAGCAAGTCATATCCAGTTAAATACCTCCAGGGACCATACCAGCAGGTCCTATCCAGTTACATACCTACGGAACAACAGCAAGCCCTATCCAGTAACATACATACAGGGAGCATAACAACCGGTCTTTTCCAGTCATATATAGCAGGGAACATATCAGAATGTCTTATCCAGTCAGATACATGTACCTACGGGACTATAACAACAGGTTCTATCCACTTACATACCTACAGGTACCATAACAGCTAGACCGCTCAGGTTACATACCCACAGGCAACGTTACAGGAAGTTCTATCCTTTTGCATACCTACAGGGACAAATAAAGCAGGTCCGCTCAGATTACATACGTACAGGGACCATAATAGCAGGTCCTATCCACTTAATTACCTACAAGGACCATAACAGCAGATCCTATCCAGTTACATACCAACAGGGGCCATAACAGCAGGTCCTATCCAGTTACATACCTATAGGGACCAAAGCGTCAGGGTCTATCTACCTATAGGGACCATGACAGCAGGTATGTCCAGGATACATACCTACAGGGACAATAAAAAGTCTTATTCAGATACATTCCCACAGGGAACATAACATCAGGGCCAATCCTGTTAAAATGCGACAGGGACATTAACAGCAGGTTTGCAAAGGTAACATTACTAGAGGGTCTGTAACAGAAGGTCTCCATAAGTAACATACCTGCAGGGAGAATAACAGCGGGTTCTATTCAGTTATATAAGTACAGGGATTTCAACAGAATGTCCTTTCCCGTTACATACATACAAGGACATTAACAGCAGGTTAGCCGGGGTTACATACCTACAGGGTAAATTACAGCAGGTCCTATCCAGTAACGTACCTAAAGGGACCGTAACAGGCGGTCCGAACATGTTAATAGCTACAGGGGCCATAACGGCAGGTCCTATCTACCTAGAAGGACCATAACAGCTAATCCATCCAGGCTACAAACCTACAGGGAACATAACAGCAGGTCCAATCAAGTTACATTGCTACATGGTGTATAACAGCAGGTGTGCAAAGGTAACATTACTAGAGGGTCTGTAACAGCAGGTCCGCTAAGGTAACATGCCTACAGGGAGAATAACAGCAGGTTATATTCAGTTACATACTTACAGCGACCATTACAACAAGTCCTATCCAGTTACATACCTACAGGGATCATGACAGCAGGTCCGTCCAGGATACATACCTACAGAGACAAACCGTAGGTCCGATCCACTAACGTACCTAAAGGGACCTTAACAGGCGTTGTGATCATGTTAATACCTACACGGACCATAACAGTATGTCCGGCCAGCTTACATAATGGAAGGAACCAGAATAGCAGGGTCTATGCAGTTACATAACGACAGGGACCCGAAAACTTTAGATCCGCTCATGTCGCATACCTACAGGTACCATAACAGCATGTCCCCTCAGGTTACATATCTTCAGGGACCTAACCAGCAAGTTCGACCAGCTTATATAATTATCTACAAATCCTATCCAGTTTAATATCTACCGGGATAATAACAGCAGGTCCGCTCAGAGTACATACCTACGGGGACCATTACAGCTGGTCCTATACTGTAACATACCTACAGCGACAATTACAGCAGGTCCTATTGCCTTACATACCTAAAAGAACAATAACAGCAAGTCCTATTCTGTTACATACCTTCGGGACCATATCATTAAGTCCTATCCAGTTACATACCTTCAGGGGCAATAACACCAGGTCTGCTCTGGTTAAATTGCAACAAGGCCATAACAGCTGGTCCGCTCAGGTTATATACCTACAGGGACATAACAACATGTCCACTCAGGATACATACTTACAGGGGCAGAAAAGGCGGGTCCGTTCAGCTTACATAATTCCAGGTACCATAACAGCAGGTCCTATCCAGTTACATACCTACTGGTACAAGAACGGTAGGTCCTTTCAGGTAACATACCCACAGGGACATTAACAGCAAGTCCTATCCAGTTAAATACCTGCAGGGACCATACCAGCAGGTCCTATCCAGTTACATACAAACCGGGACAACAATAGCAAGCCCTATCCAGTAACATACGTACAGGGAGCACAACAACAAGTCTTTTCCAGTCATATATAGCAGGGAACATATCAGAATGTTTTATCCGATCAGATACATGTACCTACGGGACTATAACAACAGGTTCTATCCAGTTACATACCTACAGGTACCATAACATCTAGACCGCTCAGGCTACATGCCTACAGGCAACATGACAGCAAGTTCTATCCTTTTCCATACCTGCAGGGACAAAAAAGCAGGTCCGCTCAGATTACACACTTACAGGGACCATAATAGCAGGTCCTATCAACTTAATTACCTACAGGGACCATAACAGCAGAGCCTATCATGTTACATACCAACAGCGACCATAACTGCATGTCCTATCCAGTAACATACCTATAGGGACCAAAGCGTCAGGGTCTATCTACCTATAGGGACTATGGCAGCAGGTCTGTCCAGGATACATACCTACGGGGACAATTAAAAGGCTTATTCAGATACATTCCCACAGGGAACATAACAGCAGAGCCAATCCAGTTAAAATGCGACAGGGACATTAACAGCAGGTTTGCAAAGGTAACATTACTAGAGGGACTGTAACAGCAGGTCCCCATAGGTTACATACCTGCAGGGAGAATAACAGCAGGTTCTATTCAGTTACATAAGTACAGGAATCACAACAGAATTTCCTTTCCCGCTACATACATACAGGGACCATAACAGCAGGTTCGCCGGCGTTACATACCTACAGGGACAATTTCAGCAGGTCCTATCCAGTAACGTACCAAAAGGTGCATATGTGTATGTATATACATGTTTTCTTGACCAGACTAGTTTCGGACACTTAGGCCTTATCAGTGACACTCAAATATTTTCAAAATTCAGAAATGGAATCAAAGATCCCAAGCGACAAGAAAATATAAACTACGTACACTACGGTGTAGGGCAGGGAGACATTTTACGGCCCCACACATTCCCAGACACCAACTGTAGTGACATTAAATATATTCATGGTTATCCTTTGGAAGCAAAGAATACACCGCAGAACTGAAAAATATGGAATGTACTTGTAAGCCTGCCCAGGCAAATTGCTGCAAGTCGGACCGTTCATTCTTATAAACCCTTTGGGTTTCCTTGGGTGGCAGGTCTTGGGGTGTCATTTCATCTCAATGTCGGGTAAAAGTCCCACAAAATTGGAAGCAACGTCTCCAAAATGACCTATATATTGGGACGTTAAACCTCAAACCAAACAAATAAACAGCAGGTCCTTTCCAGTACCATACTTAAAGGGACCATAACAGGCGGTCCGAACAGGTAACATGCCTATAGGGACCACAACAGCAGGTCATATTCAGTTATATAACTTCAGGAACCATGCAAAACGGTCTTATCCAGCTACATACATACACGGACCATACCAGTCGGTGCGCTCAGGTTACATACCTACAGGGACCGTAACAGCAAGTCCTATCCAGTTACATACCTACAGGGACCATAACAGCAGGTCCACTCAGATTACATACTTACAGGGAGAATAACTGCCGTCCAACTAAGATACATACCTACATAGACTGTAACAACAGTTCGCTCAGGTTACTTACCTATAGGAGAATAACAGCAAGCACTATCCTATTACATATCTACAGGGACCATAGCAGCAATTCCTATCCGGTTACATACCAGCAGTTACCTTAACAGCACGTCCTATCAAGTTGCATACCTATTGGGATCATAACAGCAGGTCCACTCGAGTTACATATCATCAGTGACGATAACAGCAGTTCCGATCAAGTTACACTGCCACAGGGACCATAACAGGTACGCTAAGATAACATTCCCACAGTTACTGTAACAAGAGGTCTGCTCAGATTACATACCTGCAGGGAGAGTAACAGCGGATGCTATCCAGTTACATACGTACAGGGCCCATAACAGCAGCTCCGCTCAGGTTACATACCCACAGGGACCATAACAGCCGGTCATATCCAGTTACATATCTACAGGCACCGTAACAGCAGGTCCTTTACAGTACATACATGCAGGCAGAATAACAGCAAATCGTATCCTGCTACATACGTACAGCAAGTCCTATCTATTTGCATCCCTGGAGGGACCATCACAGTAAGCTCTATCCAGTTAAATACCTACAGGGACCGTAACAGCAAGTCCTATCCAGTTGCATTTTGTTTGATGAGATGTTTAACATCCGCGTCAATGCTATTAAGGTCATTTTGGAGACATTGCTGCCAATTTTGTGGGACTTTTAACCGACATTGAGATGAAATGACATCTCAAGCCTTGTCGCTCAATGAAACCAAAATGAGTATATGCATTGCGCGGTCTGAGTCACAGCACTTTGCCTGCGCTCCCCTTGTGGCTGATCTGTTCTTGTTTTGTTATGAAAGAGGCTTCATAATGTTCCTTTCCGCTGAGAACCAAAGCCATAAGCTCGACTTCTAGATATTTGGATTATGTATTCAATATTGACAATACCTATTTCGATGGTTTGATCAGTCAAATTACCCACCCAGAATCTTAGTTGAATAAAGAAGTTTCTTCTGATACTAGGCCCCGTTTTGGGATTTACATCTATCTATTGTAGATGTGTTCGTTTCTTGCAAAATTTATGATAAACGCGATGCATTTGAGATTATATATCTTCCTTTCTTGGATGGTGTTCCTCGTGCGGCATCCTTTGGCGTTTATATTTCGCAATTAGTTAAATTTGCCAGAGTGTCTAGTCATGTAACTGACTTCAACACTCGTAATAAATTGTACACTGCTAAACTTCTAAATCAGGGTTATCGGTATCTTAAACTACGCAAAGCTTTTTCTAAATTTTATAGATGTCATACCGACTAAATTTCTAATTTTAATGCTGGACTTAAATCTATTCTGCAACAAGGTCTATCGGAACCCGAATTTTATGGTGGCTTAGTATATTAATTCAGAGAAAAATATATACATGTACGCGCAATGATTCACCCAATTTCTTTATTCGATATAAAAAGATCTCGATTGGGTACAACATAAATATTATACGACTTTAAGATCGCTGAAACATGTAAGGAAATTAAGGAGAAAGGAGAATAAATGTGGGTAGATTTCATAGCATTCCCTCATACCTTATCCTGCTGCAAGGACAACACGCCTTTTCAAATATTGTTTTGGACCTCTTTTATGTCGAAAGCTACACGACACATTTGCCTCTCCCAGCCGACTCAGGATATGTTATAACCAACACATGCAAACTGTTTGAAGAAGAATATGCTCCATTTCAACTACAACTGAAGAAATCATGATTTTTCTAAATCGTACATATAAGCTAATATATTTTGATTCCTCAATACTGAAATTTCAAACAAGCAAATGTATTGCTTTAACAGCGTTGTTTAAAGTGTATGTTCAAGAGTGCGACGATGCTTCTTTATAGTTAACTAGTGTGGTATATAATGAGAAGATTTTTCAAATTTCCGATGAAAAACAAGTGGTCACTTTTGACCCTATCGTGATAATTTTAAACCAAGCTGTTAGAGGTTAAAGTTGTACGTACATAAAATATCAAAGGCCTGGACATTCCAGTTTTACTCATGAGTCTTTGAAAAGCATCCTAGGGACAGGGGCATTTTGACCCCAGGGCCATGATTGAAAAAAAATCGTTCAGGTCAACTGGATAAACCTATATTTCATTGTCTGTTTGTTTGAATTGGGGTTTAACGGCCCAGTCAACACTATTTAGGTCATTTAGCCGGTCTGTTTACCTATTCAAACTTTTCCTGGACAGACTATACGTGAGCGGTTAACCAGTACAGTGCACATTCTTTAGCCAGAAACTGACAACTGCCCTTCTTGAATCAGCGGAAGGGATAGAATGACCGCATAAAAAAAAATCATGATCAATCTCCACGAAAGAATGTTGCCGACCCCGGCAGGTATCGAACCCGCATCCTCCTGGTCACCAATCAGACGCGCATGCAATTGAGCTACCGAGTCCGGCACCTATATTTCATACATAACGGACCCGAGCCAGGTTCACAAATGTAAGAAAGAAGAAAGAAAAAAAGAATTTAAATTATCCAATTTATGGCTAGCGTCTCAAAATGGGACAGTGACAGTGAAGATCCAGACTCCGCGTATGATCAGGCCCTTTACTGTTTGCTTAAACGGTAGGGAAACTGGTGTAAAACTTACAACAAATAAAAATATCTTGACATTCCTTAAATTGTGTATGTACTTGTCCAAAGCTATACGATGGATGGTTCTCCGATGGTTCTATTGGTCACTGACGGGTTAAGACTGTTGAGCATTGTACAAAAAACCAAATGAAGCATGTTTTGTGCTGTTATTGTTTAGATCGTTAATAAGATGTGGGCCAAAACCGCAGTACCAATAAAAACACACACCTGACCTTCCGTTGCAGAAACTGGCGTGTTAGTACAAATTAAGTATCACTTGAAGAATTATTGTCTCAGACTCTTAACTCATGTAACTTGGCTTTGGTGCTTCGTTGCACAGGAGTCAAACCAAGAGCCCCCGCCCATTGGGGCTTGGAGAAATAGATTTGGCTGCATGATACTTCCACGCAGAGCTGAAACTGACCGCATATGAGTACTGGTTAACCGCTTAGACTGATTAAGCCTGCCCAGGCAAAGTAATGAGAGTCAGACCGTTTGGATAAGCCCTACTTGTTTCATTGGGCAGCACGGCTTGAGATGTCATTTCATCTCAATATCAGGTAAAAGTCCCACCAAATTGAAGGCAAAATCTCCAAAATGTACTAAATAGTGTTGACGGGGGGCGTTAAACCACAATCAAACAAACAAACAAAGAAGAAATACTCAGTTATATTAGCAATTAATAGCAAAAGGCCCCAGTTGCAGACCAGAATGCAAATTTAAAATGTAACTGGGGCCAGTATTTAACATTGAAAAGACTTGGTCCGAAAGGACTTTCAAGTAAATAAATCGGTCTAGTCATGTACGGATTACTGAATGTAATAAAGAATGTTTCTGTTATGACACGTTAGTTAACAGTTTTACCTCCTCTTGATAAACGCCCCCGCCCATCGGGGCTTGAAGAAATACATGGGCTGTATGATGCTGCCACGCAGAGTTGAAACCGACCCGCAACCGAGTACTGGTAAACCGCTTAGATGATCTAAGCCCGCCCAGGCAAAGCAGTGCGAGTCGGACCCGTCCATGCTTATAAACCCTTATTGGTTTCATGGGCGGCAGGGCTTGAGAAGTCATTTCATTCCTATGTCGAGTAAAAGTCCAACAAAATTTGAAGCAACGTCTCAAAAACGCCCTTTACAGTAATGACGGGGACGTTAAACCTCAAATCAAACACTGGCCTCCGCGGCCTAGTGGGTAAGAGCGCCAACTCTTAATCATTAGGTCTCTCACCACTGTGCTTCGAGCCTGGCTCGGGTCACATGCGAGACGCCAAGTTCTGCAACGGAGGGTCGGGTGGTCTTTCTCCGGGTACTCCGGGTATCGCCCACCTATGATTAACGCTCGGCTCGATATGAGGGAAATAATCTTGAAAGGGCCGTAAACCACACCCCCCCCCCTCCAAAAAAAAAAAAAAACAACCTCAAATCAAACAAACAAATCCTCTTATGCAACTAAGTCGGTCGTAATCCGAGAAACATGCACGGTTAGACACCGTGAAGTACGATTTTAGGCAACTCTTAACAAAATATTTATAACTGCAACTGCTGGCACCATATCAGCAGGAAGGCACCGTATCAGCAGCAAGGCACCATATCAGCAGGAAGGAATTGAGCCTCACTCCCCATCAGAGACACCAAAGGGAAAGAAAAAACAAATAAATAACCAGACGCTAGTGGAAACACCAATAGCGGAAAGCCAAAAGGATAGTCACTTTCCCACAAAATGGCCAATTGAAGATATAATCGATACACACACTCAAAGATAAATCTTAACAAAAATCAACCGCGACAAAAGCCGTTTATGCCTTGCATTCCAAACATGGGACATTGGCAAACAATGTAGGTCCTGATCAGTCATTGTTAGCTTAAAGAAAGCTAATTGATGTCTTAAAACCATCAACCAACAAAATAAGCCTTGCATCCAATATATTGTAACGGGAGCTCTCCAAATCTATAGGTCAAGGTGGAAAAATATATTGAGAAGTATTGGGTTAAATACAAACGCTTTAGCCTAATCTGTGGTAGTCACGTGGACATCAGCAGTATAAGTGGGCTCAAATATGTTTTCCTTTTATTCAGGGCGAATGAGGAAGAAACGAACACACAGTTCAGGTCTCGACAACATATAAGTGGTTGGTGTTTGTGTCGGTCTTTTTCGTTCTCATGACAGATTTGAGTTTTGCCTTTAATTTTGGAACCTTATTCCCTGCCATTTTGAGAGAGTTTGGGGAGAGCAGAGCGAGTACGGCAGCAATACAGTCGATCTTCACAGGCATAGGACCTTCTTTAGGTTTGTAGTTGTTTAAGCAACACCAAGCGAGAATATGCGCAGTCTGATCGGAGTCTTTGCTTTGCGTTATATGGAAAGCTTTTTCACTGAAGGCTGGTGATATAAATTCGTATCCTATCCATGTTACCCTACCCAGGAAAGGGCAAATATCGATAATTCTCATGCTTTTGATGTACACGTTAAATAGGATGTGAGGCTGAGGTCACTGCACGTAACGTGATACCACAAACTTTTACAGTGTAATCGAATTGACCGAATTATTTAACGTTGCGGTATGTTACGAAAGTGTGAGGGGCGGATAGAAAACCCCGTCCCTCGGGATCACTGTCCGGAATCACTCGGCCTGATGATGCCGGACGATGACCCTCGGGACGGATTTGTCAATTCCGCCCTCACGCACATGTATTTTTTTTTTACATTCTTGTCTATGAGACAGTTTGTTCTTTTTGTAGCGATGCAGGAAAACCCTGCCTTGTCTGTTGGGTAGGCCTAAGTCAATTCACGGGCCCCCGCCCATCGGGGCTTGGAAAAATAAATTGGGCTTCATGATGCTTCCACACAGAGCTGAAACCAACCGTACTTGAGTACTGGGAAATCGCTTAGGAGGTCTAAAATAGATGTGGAGGCAATGATCAGGAATCGATACAATCAACCCGCAGCTCCCATCAGAGACATCAAAGGGAAAGACACACAAACATGAAACAACAGACCCTAATGGAAACATCAACACCGGAAAGCCAAAAGGACAGTTACTTTCCCACAAAATGGCCAATAGGCTATCCAAAATAAAATAACACAAGCGACACAAACACCCAAAGACAAACCATAACAAAAATAAACCGCGACAGAAGAACCGCCTTGGAACGGTCAGCGGAAACGAATTCCACTGGGGGGCTTAAATCGATTTTACGTGGCCACGATCCTCGCCCTTACTTCCGTCGCGATATAGACAAATAATTTGTTCAGTCCGCATGAAGGCCTTCTAACTCATCAGTGCAACATCTCCGTGAACACAAATAATCAAACAACCACAGAGATGAAACAACGGTGAGGACTCGACAGCAAGAAACCACTGAAATGCTGGAGCAAAAGAAAACCAACAGTTAGACTCCGATGGGCCCGAGCAGAGACAGCCTGTCTAGTTAAAGTTGTGCGAGTTGGACCGTCCCTGCAAATGAACCCTATTAATTTCATTGGGCGACAGGACTTGAGATGTCATTTTATTTCAATGTCGGTCCCACAGAATTTGAAGGAACGTCTCCAAAATTATCTAAATAGTGTGGACGAGTACGTTAGACCTCTAATCAAATCAAACAAGCAAACAAACAAGACAATTCATATTCATGTCTTACTTCAATAAACGACGCCACATTATGTGCCTTCGTGTAACATACAGAATGACGTTCGGAGGTCGAAAGGCCTGGAAACAAAAAGGACGATTTTTGATCAGAGTGGAAAGAAGGATAATAATGATGATATTACATCTATCTCCGATGCATATAGTACCTTTGTTTACCCTGTTATTCAGGACATATATTTTTGTAACTCTATAATTAGGTACAGTACCAAATGATGTCTTTTTTCAACTCGGACCTTCAGTTTATATTCGAATGGGCAGAAGATTTTTTTTTTTAATTTTCAATATATTTTCGTAATGCTAATAAGAATATGTGTCTGCAATGATTTTGAAAGTATTGTCTCCCTTGGTTGCCTTTACGTCCACTGAAGAAAAATGTGGCTTCATTTATCATTTGTAGGGATCTTCACAGGAGAAATAGCACAGAGGTTTGGTCCGAGGAAATGTGGTATAGTTGGAGGTATCTTCTTCTATTTCGGACTTTTGGTATCCGTTTTCGCTTCCTCTACAGTGTTTCTACAACTATCATACGGCGTAGTTTCAGGTTAGTTTAGTCAGCCTTCAATGACCCCAACAACTCTAGCACAATTAAAATTTATTCGAGATAGAGGAAGTTCGAGCCACTGAGGGTTAATTAGATCTATATCTCTAAGTCTGGAAACATAAAAGGGACATTTTTTCGATTTTCTTTAAAATAAAAGTTTGTCGTGTCTCGGACCCATCAATACCGGTTTTGATGGGCCCGATGTCGTGTGTACTCATTAGAATCGCCTCGATGAGGCGATTCTAATGAGTACACCCGACAAACCACATCGAAACGATTCTATAGAGTATTCAAAACATACATTTCGAAAATATAATGAGAAAAGTATATCAAGTTTACTAATACATAGAGTATGCCGTTGTTAGATGAGTTCGAAACAACCGTGATAAAGGAGACATCGGTGTTCGAGCCATCGAAGTTTCACTGTATTACGCTATATACATATATCAGGATAGTGACTAGTCCTGAAAGCGCTCATAATGGCTGTGGCAGACTACATTTTTCAAAGATGCTCATTTTTCATAAAAAGTAAACTTTGAAAACTTCATGTGAAACGTCTGCTAGACCCGTTTCTTCCACGTACACAGAACACGTTTGTTGGAGTGTCCGATTGAGTTTAGTCAGCGGAAGGTTAACCCTCGCCATGCTGAAAAAGTATATTTTTAAAAGAGCAAAACAAAACACAAAACAAAACAAAATCATTAAATGCATCTCATTAGCTGGCTTCTCGCGCGCGCGGTACAAATTAAAATCATGAACACATCTGGCTGAAAATCGTGGAGGAGTGTAGAAGTTTTAAATATTCAGCATGGTAAGGGTTAAGGTTTTATCTTGCTCAACCGCCCATTGCAATTTTTTCCACTGAAAAATGAAAATTTTAAGATGAAACATTGTGAAATTTTTGTTATTTCTGCTCAAAAATATAGATTGTGGGTACTCGTTAGACCCGCCTCGATGTATTCTTGCTCAAAATATATATTTGTGGGTACACGTTAGAGCCGCCTCATCGAAACGGTTCTAACGAGTACCAACAATCTATATTTCAGAGCTGAAATAAGAAAAATAAGGTTTACCCCTGTAAATCCAAGCTTTACTGTATAAAAGTGTGGTTCAAGGGAGTCAAAATTATATAGGGATGTTTTCGTAACGGTATTTCACTATGCTACCATCCTTCCCGATTTTCAACCATTTGTGTTGCATGATTTCAGTATTTACCAAGGGTTAAGAAGCAGACTGGAAAACAGTACAGGTCCTGCGAAGCCAGTTGATCTGGATCTGTACTATAATGTTATTAATCAAGTAATTTCATATTGGCCTAGTTACAGGTCCGAGGTCTGCTGTATTGGCCCGAGACCGAAGGCCGAGGCCAATACAGCAGACCGAGGAGCTGTAACTGGGCCAATATGGAATTACTTGATTAATGACAATTTTATTACTTGACACCATTAAAACATGATTATTGTTTTTTGATCCCAGTGTTATTACGGATGACCTCCGAACAATACAGGATAGTCAATTAATAATGTTTTGAAATAAGGATAAATCTGGGTTTTGCATGCAAACTATTTGCTGAGATAGCATTGCATTGCCCCAATCAGGTTTGTTGAGGCAACGAGGTTCAAATTATATACAAAATAGAAAAATACATTTACCCAGAGGCAAAATATGTCTGAGAAGTCGATTTATAATGCTATCTTTATATCTATTATTTCAGCACTTGTAATTTCACTTCTCTTCATTTGTCCCAATCAGATTCTGAGTCAGTTGTTCGATGGACGTGCTCGACTTATATGTCTGTCTATGATATCGATGGCGCCCAGTGTGGGTGGACTGTTCTATCCGTACCTCCTTAGTTGGTTGACTGAAACATTTCGTTTAAACGGTACCTTCCTGCTGCTGGGCGGCATATCTCTCAATACAATACCGCTTACTTTCTTGTGGAAAACACCAGAAAGGCAAAAGAAGAAAGTTCGACATATCGAAAGCGAAAATTCATCAGGACAGACAAACGGACAGGAGGACAAAACTAACTTCTTTAAAAATATTTACAACACTTTAAAATATAAGCCATTCTTATTTTTC